>OV050031.1:91328633-91608930 GCA_920105625.2 Clusia tigrina
AAATCCCCCCAATCGACTGCGGCAGCGACTGAGACGCCTTCAGAGACGCTGACAGAGGCTGCGACGCCGACTGAGGCGCCGAGTGAGGCGCCGACTGAGGCAGATAGGGGTAGATATAGGCATAGAGAAGGCAGCAGACCCCCCCAATCGACAGCGGCAGCGACTGAGACACCTACAGAGACGCTGACAGAGGCTGCGACGCCGACTGCGACGCCGACTGAGGCAGATAGGGGTAGATATAGGCATAGAGAAGGCAGCAGACCCCCCAATCGAGAGCGGCAGCGACTGAGACACCTACAGAGACGCTGACAGAGGCTGCGACACCGACTGAGACCCCGATTGAGGCAGATAGGGGTAGATATAGGCATAGAGAAGGCAGCAGACCCCCCCAATCGACAGCGGCAGCGACTGAGACACCTACAGAGACGCTGACAGAGGCTCCGACACCGACTGAGACGCCGACTGAGGCAGATAGGGGTAGATATAGGCATAGAGAAGGCAGCCGACCCCCCAATCGACAGCGGCAGCGACTGAGACGCCTTCAGAGACGCTGACAGAGGCTGCCACGCCGATTGAGACGCCGACTGAGGCTGATAGGGGAAGATATAGGCGTAGAGAAGGCAGCAGACACCCCGATCAAAAGCAGCAGCGACTGAGACGCCTACAGAAACGCTGACAGAGGCTGCGACGCCGCCTGAGGCAGACAGGGTTAGATAATGGCATAGAGAAAGCAGAAGCCCCCCCAATCGACAGCGGCAGCGACTGAGACGCCTTCAGAGACGCTGACAGAGGCTGCGAAGCCGACTGAGACGCCGACTGAGGCAGATAGGGGAAGATATAGGCATAGAGAAGGCAGCAGACACCCCGATCGAAAGCAGCAACAACTGAGACGCCTACAGAAATGCTGACAGAGGCTGCGACGCCGACTGAGGCAGATAGGGGTAGATATAGGCATAGAATAGGCAGCAGACATCCCAATCGACAGCAGCAGCGACTGAGACACCCACAGAGACGCTGACAGAGGCTGCGACGACGACTGAGTCGCCGACTGAGGCACATGGGGGTAGATATAGGCATAGAGAAGGCAGCAAACCCCCCAATCGACTGCGGCAGCGACTTAGATGCCATCAGAGACGCTGACAGAGGCTGCGACGCCGACTGAGACGCCAACTGAGACACCGACTGAGGCAGATAGGGGTAGATATAGGCATAGAGAAGGCAGCAGACCCCCCAATCGACAGCGGCAGCGACTGAGACACCTACACAGACGCTGACAGAGGCTGCGACGCCGACTGAGGCAGACAGGGTTAGATAATGGCATAGAGAAAGCAGCAGACCCCCCAATCGACAGCGGCAGCGACTGATCACCTACAGATACACTGACAGAGGTTGCGACGCCGACTGAGACGCCGACTGAGGCAGATAGGGGTAGATATAGGCATAGAGAAGGCAGCAGACCCCCAAATCGACAGCGGCAGCGACTGAGACGCCTACAGAAACGCTGACAGAGGCTGCGACGCTGACTGAGATGCCGACTGAGGAAGATAGGGGTGGATATAGGCATAGAGAAGGCAACAGACCCCCCAATCGACAGCGGCAGCGACTGAGACGCCTTCAGAGACGCTGACAGAGGCTGCGACGCCGACTGATACGCCGACTGAGGCAGATAGGGGTGGATATAGGCATAGAGAAGGCAGCAGACCCCCCAATCGAAAGCGCCAGCTACTGAGATACCTACAGAGACGCTGACAGAGGCTGCGACGCCGACTGAGGCAGATATAGATAGATATAGGCATAGAGATAGCAGCAGACTCCCCCAATCGACTGCGGCAGTAACTGAGAATCTACAGATGCGCTAACAGAGGTTGCGACGTCGACTAAGACGTCGACTGATGCTGATAGGGGTAGATATAGGCATAGAGAAGGCAGTAGACCCCCAATCGACAGCGACAGCGACTTAGACGCCTACAGAAACGTTGACAGAGGCTGCGACGCCGACTGAGTCGCCGACTGAGGCAGATAGGTGTAGATATAGGCATAGACAAGGCAGTATACCCCCCTAATCGACAGCGGCAGCGACTGAGACGCCTTCAGAGACGCTGACAGAGGCTGCGACGCCGACTGATACGCCGACTGAGGCAGATAGGGGTGGATATAGGCATAGAGAAGGCAGCAGACCCCCCAATCGAAAGCGCCAGCTACTGAGATACCTACAGAGACGCTGACAGAGGCTGCGACGCCTACTGAGGCAGATATAGATAGATATAGGCATAGAGATAGCAGCAGACTCCCCCAATCGACTGCGGCAGTAACTGAGAATCTACAGATGCGCTGACAGAGGTTGCGACGTCGACTAAGACGTCGACTGATGCTGATAGGGGTAGATATAGGCATAGAGAAGGCAGCAGACCCCCCAATCGACAGCGGCAGCGACTGAGACACCTACAGAGACGCTGACAGAGGCTGCGACGCCGACTGAGGCAGATAGGGTTAGATATTGGCATAGAGAAAGCAGCAGACCCCCCCAATCGACAGCGGCAGCGACTGAGACACCTACGGATACACTGACAGAGGTTGCGACGCCGACTGAGGCAGATATAGATAGATATAGGCATAGAGATAGCAGCAGACTCCCCCACTTGGCTGCGGCAGTAACTGAGAATCTACAGATGCGCTGACAGAGGTTGCGACGTCCACTAAGACGTCGACTGATGCTGATAGGGGTAGATATAGGCATAGAGAAGGCAGCAGACCCCCCAATCGACAGCGGCAGCGACTGAGACACCTACAGAGACGCTGACAGAGGCTGCGACGCCAAGTGAGGCAGATAGGGTTAGATATTGGCATAGAGAAAGCAGCAGACCCCCCCAATCGACAGCGGCAGCGACTGAGACACCTACAGAGACGCTGACAGAGGCTGCGACGCCAAGTGAGGCAGATAGGGTTAGATATTGGCATAGAGAAAGCAGCAGACCCCCCCAATCGACAGCGGCAGCGACTGAGACACCTACGGATACACTGACAGAGGTTGCGACGCCGACTGAGACGCCGACTGAGACGCCGACTGAGGCAGATAGGGGTAGATATAGGCATAGAGAAGGCAGCAGACCCCCCAATCGACAGCGGCAGCGACTGAGACACCTACAGATATACTGACAGAGGTTGCGACGCCGACTGAGACGCCGACTGAGGCAGATAGGGGTAGATATAGGCATAGAGAAGGCAGCAGACCCCCCAATCGACAGCGCCAGCGACTGAGACACCTACAGAGACGCTGACAGAGGCTGCGACGCCGAATGAGGCAGATAAGGATAGTTATTGGCATAGAGAAAGCAGCATACCCCCCACCAATCGACAGCGGCAGCGACTGGGACACCTTCAGATATACTGACAGAGGCTGCGACGCCGACTGAGACGCCGACTGAGGCAGATAGGGGTGGATATAGGCATAGAGAAGGCAGCAGCCCCCAATCGACAGCGACAGCGACTGAGACGCATACAGAGACGCATACAGAGACGCTGACAGAGGCTGCGACGCCGACTAAGGCAGATAGGGGTATATATAGGCACAGAGAAGGCAGCAAACCCCCCAATCGACAGCGGCAGCTACTGAGACACCTACAGAGACGCCGATTGGGACGCCGACAGAGGTAGATAGGGTTAGATATAGGTGTAGAGAAGGCAGCAGAATCCCCAATCGACAGCGGCAACGACTGAGACCCCTACAGAGACGCTGACAGAGGCTGCGACGCCGAATGACGCAGATAAGGATAGTTATTGGCATAGAGAAAGCAGCATACCCCCCCCCCCCCCCCACAATCGACAGCGGCAGCGACTGAGACACCTACAGATATACTGACAGAGGTTGCGACGCCGACTGAGATGCCGACTGAGGCAGATAGGGGTAGATATAGGCATAGAGAAGGCAGCAGACCCCCCAATCGACAGCGCCAGCGACTGAGACACCTACAGAGACGCTGACAGAGGCTGCGACGCCGACTGAGGCAGATAGGGATAGATATTGGCATAGAGAAAGCAGCATACCCCCCACCAATCGACAGCGGCAGCGACTGAGACACCTACAGATATACTGACAGAGGTTGCGACTGAGACACCTACAGAGACGCCGATTGGGACGCCGACTGAGGTAGATAGGGGTAGATATAGGCATAGAGAAGGCAGCAGACCCCCAATCGACAGCGGCAGCGACTGAGACACCTACACAGACGCTGACAGAGGCTGCGACGCCGACTGAGGCAGACAGGGTTAGATAATGGCATAGAGAAAGCAGAAGCCCCCCCAATCGACAGCGGCAGCGACTGATCACCTACAGATACACTGACAGAGGTTGCGACGCCGACTGAGACGCCGACTGAGGCAGATAGGGGTAGATATAGGCATAGAGAAGGCAGCAGACCCCCAAATCGACAGCGGCAGCGACTGAGACGCCTACAGAAACGCTGACAGAGGCTGCGACGCTGACTGAGATGCCGACTGAGGAAGATAGGGGTGGATATAGGCATAGAGAAGGCAACAGACCCCCCAATCGACAGCGGCAGCGACTGAGACGCCTTCAGAGACGCTGACAGAGGCTGCGACGCCGACTGCGACGCCGACTGAGGCAGATAGGGGTAGATATAAGCATAGAGAAAGCAGCAGACTCCCCCAATCGAATGCGGCAGTAACTGAGAATCTACAGATGCGCTGACAGAGGTTGCGACGCCGACTGAGACAGATAGGGGTGGATATAGGCATAAAGAAGGCAGCAGACCCCCCAATCGACAGCGGCAGCGACTGAGACGCATACAGAAAAGTTGACAGAGGCTGCGACGCCGACTGAGACAGATAGGGGTGGATATAGGCATAAAGAAGGCAGCAGACCCCCCAATCGACAGCGGCAGCGACTGAGACGCATACAGAAAAGTTGACAGAGGCTGCGACGCCGACTGAGATGCCGACTGAGGAAGATAGGGGTGGATATATTCATAGAGAAGGCAGCAGACCCCCCAATCGACAGCGGCAGTGACTGAGACGCCTTCAGAGACGCTGACAGAGGCTGCGACGCCGACTGAGACGCCGACTGAGGCAGATATGGTTAGATATAAGCATAGAGAAAGCAGCAGACTCCCCCAATCGAATGCGGCAGTAACTGAGAATCTACAGATGCGCTGACAGAGGTTGCGACGCCGACTGAGACGTCAACTGATGCTGATAGCGGTAGATATAGGCATAGAGAAGGCAGCAGACCCCCAATCGACAGCGACAGCGACTGAGACGCCTACAGAAACGCTGACAGAGGCTGCGACGCCGAATGAGGCAGATAGGGGTAGATATAAGCATAGAGAAGGAAGCAGCCCCCCAATCGACAGCGGCAACGACTGAGACACCTACAGAGATGCTGACAGAGGCTGCGACGACAACTGAGACGCCGACTGAGGCAGATAGGGGTAGATATAGGCATAGAGAAGGCAGAAAACCCCCCAATCGACAGCGGCAGCGACTGAGACGCCTTCAGAGACACTGACAGAGGCTGCGAGGCGGACTGAGACGCCGCCTGAGGCAGATAGGGGTAGATATAGGCATAGAGAAGGCAGCAGACCCCCCAATCGACAGCGCCAGCGACTGAGACACCTACAGAGACGCTGACAGAGGCTGCGACGCCGACTGAGGCAGATAAGGATAGTTATTGGCATAGAGAAAGCAGCATACCCCCCCCCCCCACAATCGACAGCGACAGCGACTGAGACACCTACAGATATACTGACAGAGGTTGCGACGCCGACTGAGATGCCGACTGAGGCAGATAGGGGTAGATATAGGCATAGAGAAGGCAGCATACCCCCCACCAATCGACAGCGGCAGCGACTGAGACACCTACAGAGACGCCGATTGGGACGCCGACTGAGGTAGATAGGGTTAGATATAGGTGTAGAGAAGGCAGCAGAACCCCCAATCGACAGCGGCAATGACTGAGACTCCTACATAGACGCTCACAGAGGTTGCGACACCGACTGAGACGCCGACTGAAGTAGATTGGGGTAGATATAGGAATAGAAAAGGCAGCAGACCCCCAATCGACAGCGGCAGCGACTGAGACGCCTACAGAGACGCTGACAGAAGGTGCGACGCCGACTGAGGCAGATAGGGGTAGATATTGCCATAGAGAAGGCAGCAAACCCCCCCAATCGACAGCGGCAGGGACTGAGAGGCCTACAGAGACGCTGACAGTGGCTGCGACGACGACTGAGAAGCCGACTGAGGCAGATAGGGGTAGATATAGGCATAGAGAAGGCAGCAGACTCCCCAATCGAAAGCGGCCGCGACTGAAACGCCTACAGAGACGCTGACAGTGGCTGCGACGACGACTGAGGCAGATAGGGGTAGATATAAGCATAGAGTAGGCAGCAGACTCCCCAATCAAAAGCGGCAGCGACTGAGTCGCCTACAGAAATGCTGGCAGAGGCTGCGATGCCGAATGGGGCAGATAGGGGTAGATATAGGCATAGAGAATTCAGAAGACCCCCCAATCGATAGCGGCAACGACTGAGACGCCTACAGAGATGCTGACAGTGGCTGCGACGACGACTGAGACGCCGACTGAGGCACATAGGGGAAGATATAGGCATAGAGAAGGCAGCAGACACCCCGATCGAAAGCAGCAGCGACTGAGACGCCTACAGAAATGCTGACAGGGGCTGCGACGCCGACTGAGGCAGATAACGGTAGATCTAGGCATAGAATAGGCAGCAGACATCCCAATCGACAGCAGCAGCGACTGAGACACCTACAGAGACGCTGACAGAGGCTGCGACGACGACTGAGTCGCCGACTGAGGCACATAGGGGTAGATATAGGCATAGAGAAGGCAGCAAATCCCCCCAATCGACTGCGGCAGCGACTGAGACGCCTTCAGAGACGCTGACAGAGGCTGCGACGCCAACTGAGACGCCGAGTGAGGCGCCGACTGAGGCAGATAGGGGTAGATATAGGCATAGAGAAGGCAGCAGACCCCCCCAATCGACAGCGGCAGCGACTGAGACACCTACAGAGACGCTGACAGAGGCTGCGACGCCGACTGCGACGCCGACTGAGGCAGATAGGGGTAGATATAGGCATAGAGAAGGCAGCAGACCCCCCAATCGAGAGCGGCAGCGACTGAGACACCTACAGAGACGCTGACAGAGGCTGCGACACCGACTGAGACCCCGATTGAGGCAGATAGGGGTAGATATAGGCATAGAGAAGGCAGCAGACCCCCCAATCGACAGCGGCAGCGACTGAGACACCTACAGAGACGCTGACAGAGGCTCCGACACCGACTGAGACGCCGACTGAGGCAGATAGGGGTAGATATAGGCATAGAGAAGGCAGCCGACCCCCCAATCGACAGCGGCAGCGACTGAGACGCCTTCAGAGACGCTGACAGAGGCTGCCACGCCGATTGAGACGCCGACTGAGGCTGATAGGGGAAGATATAGGCGTAGAGAAGGCAGCAGACACCCCGATCAAAAGCAGCAGCGACTGAGACGCCTACAGAAACGCTGACAGAGGCTGCGACGCCGCCTGAGGCAGACAGGGTTAGATAATGGCATAGAGAAAGCAGAAGCCCCCCCAATCGACAGCGGCAGCGACTGAGACGCCTTCAGAGACGCTGACAGAGGCTGCGAAGCCGACTGAGACGCCGACTGAGGCAGATAGGGGAAAATAAAGGCATAGAGAAGGCAGGAGACACCCCGATCGAAAGCAGCAGCGACTGAGACGCCTACAGAAATGCTGACAGAGGCTGCGACGCCGACTGAGGCAGATAGGGGTAGATATAGGCATAGAATAGGCAGCAGACATCCCAATCGACAGCAGCAGCGACTGAGACACCTACAGAGACGCTGACAGAGGCTGCGACGACGACTGAGTCGCCGACTGAGGCACATAGGGGTAGATATAGGCATAGAGAAGGCAGCAAACCCCCCAATCGACTGCGGCAGCGACTTAGATGCCATCAGAGACGCTGACAGAGGCTGCGACGCCGACTGAAACGCCAACTGAGACACCGACTGAGGCAGATAGGGGTAGATATAGGCATAGAGAAGGCAGCAGACCCCCCAATCGACAGCGGCAGCGACTGAGACACCTACACAGACGCTGACAGAGGCTGCGACGCCGACTGAGGCAGACAGGGTTATATAATGGCATAGAGAAAGCAGCAGACCCCCCAATCGACAGCGGCAGCGACTGATCACCTACAGATACACTGACAGAGGTTGCGACGCCGACTGAGACGCCGACTGAGGCAGATAGGGGTAGATATAGGCATAGAGAAGGCAGCAGACCCCCAAATCGACAGCGGCAGCGACTGAGACGCCTTCAGAGACGCTGACAGAGGCTGCGACGCCGACTGATACGCCGACTGAGGCAGATAGGGGTGGATATAGGCATAGAGAAGGCAGCAGACCCCCCAATCGAAAGCGCCAGCTACTGAGATACCTACAGAGACGCTGACAGAGGCTGCGACGCCGACTGAGGCAGATATAGATAGATATAGGCATAGAGATAGCAGCAGACTCCCCCAATCGACTGCGGCAGTAACTGAGAATCTACAGATGCGCTAACAGAGGTTGCGACGTCGACTAAGACGTCGACTGATGCTGATAGGGGTAGATATAGGCATAGAGAAGGCAGTAGACCCCCAATCGACAGCGACAGCGACTTAGACGCCTACAGAAACGTTGACAGAGGCTGCGACGCCGACTGAGTCGCCGACTGAGGCAGATAGGTGTAGATATAGGCATAGACAAGGCAGTATACCCCCCTAATCGACAGCGGCAGCGACTGAGACGCCTTCAGAGACGCTGACAGAGGCTGCGACGCCGACTGATACGCCGACTGAGGCAGATAGGGGTGGATATAGGCATAGAGAAGGCAGCAGACCCCCCAATCGAAAGCGCCAGCTACTGAGATACCTACAGAGACGCTGACAGAGGCTGCGACGCCGACTGAGGCAGATATAGATAGATATAGGCATAGAGATAGCAGCAGACTCCCCCAATCGACTGCGGCAGTAACTGAGAATCTACAGATGCGCTGACAGAGGTTGCGACGTCGACTAAGACGTCGACTGATGCTGATAGGGGTAGATATAGGCATAGAGAAGGCAGCAGACCCCCCAATCGACAGCGGCAGCGACTGAGACACCTACAGAGACGCTGACAGAGGCTGCGACGCCAAGTGAGGCAGATAGGGTTAGATATTGGCATAGAGAAAGCAGCAGACCCCCCCAATCGACAGCGGCAGCGACTGAGACACCTACGGATACACTGACAGAGGTTGCGACGCCGACTGAGGCAGATATAGATAGATATAGGCATAGAGATAGCAGCAGACTCCCCCACTTGGCTGCGGCAGTAACTGAGAATCTACAGATGCGCTGACAGAGGTTGCGACGTCCACTAAGACGTCGACTGATGCTGATAGGGGTAGATATAGGCATAGAGAAGGCAGCAGACCCCCCAATCGACAGCGGCAGCGACTGAGACACCTACAGAGACGCTGACAGAGGCTGCGACGCCGACTGCGACGCCGACTGAGGCAGATAGGGGTAGATATAGGCATAGAGAAGGCAGCAGACCCCCCAATCGAGAGCGGCAGCGACTGAGACACCTACAGAGACGCTGACAGAGGCTGCGACACCGACTGAGACCCCGATTGAGGCAGATAGGGGTAGATATAGGCATAGAGAAGGCAGCAGACCCCCCAATCGACAGCGGCAGCGACTGAGACACCTACAGAGACGCTGACAGAGGCTCCGACACCGACTGAGACGCCGACTGAGGCAGATAGGGGTAGATATAGGCATAGAGAAGGCAGCCGACCCCCCAATCGACAGCGGCAGCGACTGAGACGCCTTCAGAGACGCTGACAGAGGCTGCCACGCCGATTGAGACGCCGACTGAGGCTGATAGGGGAAGATATAGGCGTAGAGAAGGCAGCAGACACCCCGATCAAAAGCAGCAGCGACTGAGACGCCTACAGAAACGCTGACAGAGGCTGCGACGCCGACTGAGGCAGACAGGGTTAGATAATGGCATAGAGAAAGCAGAAGCCCCCCCAATCGACAGCGGCAGCGACTGAGACGCCTTCAGAGACGCTGACAGAGGCTGCGAAGCCGACTGAGACGCCGACTGAGGCAGATAGGGGAAGATATAGGCATAGAGAAGGCAGCAGACACCCCGATCGAAAGCAGCAGCGACTGAGACGCCTACAGAAATGCTGACAGAGGCTGCGACGCCGACTGAGGCAGATAGGGGTAGATATAGGCATAGAATAGGCAGCAGACATCCCAATCGACAGCAGCAGCGACTGAGACACCTACAGAGACGCTGACAGAGGCTGCGACGACGACTGAGTCGCCGACTGAGGCACATGGGGGTAGATATAGGCATAGAGAAGGCAGCAAACCCCCCAATCGACTGCGGCAGCGACTTAGATGCCATCAGAGACGCTGACAGAGGCTGCGACGCCGACTGAAACGCCAACTGAGACACCGACTGAGGCAGATAGGGGTAGATATAGGCATAGAGAAGGCAGCAGACCCCCCAATCGACAGCGGCAGCGACTGAGACACCTACACAGACGCTGACAGAGGCTGCGACGCCGACTGAGGCAGACAGGGTTAGATAATGGCATAGAGAAAGCAGAAGCCCCCCCAATCGACAGCGCCAGCGACTGATCACATACAGATACACTAACAGAGGTTGCGACGCCGACTGAGACGCCGACTGAGGCAGATAGGGGTAGATATAGGCATAGAGAAGGCAGCAGACCCCCAAATCGACAGCGGCAGCGACTGAGACGCCTACAGAAACGCTGACAGAGGCTGCGACGCTGACTGAGATGCCGACTGAGGAAGATAGGGGTGGATATAGGCATAGAGAAGGCAACAGACCCCCCAATCGACAGCGGCAGCGACTGAGACGCCTTCAGAGACGCTAACAGAGGCTGCGACGCCGACTGATACGCCGACTGAGGCAGATAGGGGTGGATATAGGCATAGAGAAGGCAGCAGACCCCCCAATCGAAAGCGCCAGCTACTGAGATACCTACAGAGACGCTGACAGGACGCTGCGACGCCGACTGAGGCAGATATAGATAGATATAGGCATAGAGATAGCAGCAGACTCCCCCAATCGACTGCGGCAGTAACTGAGAATCTACAGATGCGCTAACAGAGGTTGCGACGTCGACTAAGACGTCGACTGATGCTGATAGGGGTAGATATAGGCATAGAGAAGGCAGCAGACCCCCAATCGACAGCGACAGCGACTTAGACGCCTACAGAAACGCTGACAGAGGCTGCGACGCCGACTGAGTCGCCGACTGAGGCAGATAGGTGTAGATATAGGCATAGACAAGGCAGTATACCCCCCTAATCGACAGCGGCAGCGACTGAGACGCCTTCAGAGACGCTGACAGAGGCTGCGACGCCGACTGATACGCCGACTGAGGCAGATAGGGGTGGATATAGGCATAGAGAAGGCAGCAGACCCCCCAATCGAAAGCGCCAGCTACTGAGATACCTACAGAGACGCTGACAGAGGCTGCGACGCCGACTGAGGCAGATATAGATAGATATAGGCATAGAGATAGCAGCAGACTCCCCCAATCGACTGCGGCAGTAACTGAGAATCTACAGATGCGCTGACAGAGGTTGCGACGTCGACTAAGACGTCGACTGATGCTGATAGGGGTAGATATAGGCATAGAGAAGGCAGCAGACCCCCCAATCGACAGCGGCAGCGACTGAGACACCTACAGAGACGCTGACAGAGGCTGCGACGCCGAGTGAGGCAGATAGGGTTAGATATTGGCATAGAGAAAGCAGCAGACCCCCCCAATCGACAGCGGCAGCGACTGAGACACCTACGGATACACTGACAGAGGTTGCGACGCCGACTGAGGCAGATATAGATAGATATAGGCATAGAGATAGCAGCAGACTCCCCCACTTGGCTGCGGCAGTAACTGAGAATCTACAGATGCGCTGACAGAGGTTGCGACGTCCACTAAGACGTCGACTGATGCTGATAGGGGTAGATATAGGCATAGAGAAGGCAGCAGACCCCCCAATCGACAGCGGCAGCGACTGAGACACCTACAGAGACGCTGACAGAGGCTGCGACGCCAAGTGAGGCAGATAGGGTTAGATATTGGCATAGAGAAAGCAGCAGACCCCCCCAATCGACAGCGGCAGCGACTGAGACACCTACAGAGACGCTGACAGAGGCTGCGACGCCAAGTGAGGCAGATAGGGTTAGATATTGGCATAGAGAAAGCAGCAGACCCCCCCAATCGACAGCGGCAGCGACTGAGACACCTACGGATACACTGACAGAGGTTGCGACGCCGACTGAGACGCCGACTGAGACGCCGACTGAGGCAGATAGGGGTAGATATAGGCATAGAGAAGGCAGCAGACCCCCCAATCGACAGCGGCAGCGACTGAGACACCTACAGATATACTGACAGAGGTTGCGACGCCGACTGAGACGCCGACTGAGGCAGATAGGGGTAGATATAGGCATAGAGAAGGCAGCAGACCCCCCAATCGACAGCGCCAGCGACTGAGACACCTACAGAGACGCTGACAGAGGCTGCGACGCCGAATGAGGCAGATAAGGATAGTTATTGGCATAGAGAAAGCAGCATACCCCCCACCAATCGACAGCGGCAGCGACTGGGACACCTTCAGATATACTGACAGAGCCTGCGACGCCGACTGTGACGCCGACTGAGGCAGATAGGTGTGGATATAGGCATAAAGAAGGCAGCAGCCCCCAATCGACAGCGACAGCGACTGAGACGCATACAGAGACGCATACAGAGACGCTGACAGAGGCTGCGACGCCGACTAAGGCAGATAGGGGTATATATAGGCACAGAGAAGGCAGCAAACCCCCCAATCGACAGCGGCAGCTACTGAGACACCTACAGAGACGCCGATTGGGACGCCGACAGAGGTAGATAGGGTTAGATATAGGTGTAGAGAAGGCAGCAGAATCCCCAATCGACAGCGGCAACGACTGAGACCCCTACAGAGACGCTGACAGAGGCTGCGACGCCGAATGACGCAGATAAGGATAGTTATTGGCATAGAGAAAGCAGCATACCCCCCCCCCCCCCCACAATCGACAGCGGCAGCGACTGAGACACCTACAGATATACTGACAGAGGTTGCGACGCCGACTGAGATGCCGACTGAGGCAGATAGGGGTAGATATAGGCATAGAGAAGGCAGCAGACCCCCCAATCGACAGCGCCAGCGACTGAGACACCTACAGAGACGCTGACAGAGGCTGCGTCGCCGACTGAGGCAGATAGGGATAGATATTGGCATAGAGAAAGCAGCATACCCCCCACCAATCGACAGCGGCAGCGACTGAGACACCTACAGATATACTGACAGAGGTTGCGACTGAGACACCTACAGAGACGCCGATTGGGACGCCGACTGAGGTAGATAGGGGTAGATATAGGCATAGAGAAGGCAGCAGACCCCCAATCGACAGCGGCAGCGACTGAGACACCTACACAGACGCTGACAGAGGCTGCGACGCCGACTGAGGCAGACAGGGTTAGATAATGGCATAGAGAAAGCAGAAGCCCCCCAATCGACAGCGGCAGCGACTGATCACATACAGATACACTGACAGAGGTTGCGACGCCGACTGAGACGCCGACTGAGGCAGATAGGGGTAGATATAGGCATAGAGAAGGCAGCAGACCCCCAAATCGACAGCGGCAGTGACTGAGACGCCTACAGAAACGCTGACAGTGGCTGCGACGACGACTGAGGCAGATAGGGGTAGATATAAGCATAGAGTAGGCAGCAGACTCCCCAATCAAAAGCGGCAGTAACTGAGAATCTACAGATGCGCTAACAGAGGTTGCGACGTCGACTAAGACGTCGACTGATGCTGATAGGGGTAGATATAGGCATAGAGAAGGCAGTAGACCCCCAATCGACAGCGACAGCGACTTAGACGCCTACAGAAACGTTGACAGAGGCTGCGACGCCGACTGAGTCGCCGACTGAGGCAGATAGGTGTAGATATAGGCATAGACAAGGCAGTATACCCCCCTAATCGACAGCGGCAGCGACTGAGACGCCTTCAGAGACGCTGACAGAGGCTGCGACGCCGACTGATACGCCGACTGAGGCAGATAGGGGTGGATATAGGCATAGAGAAGGCAGCAGACCCCCCCAATCGAAAGCGCCAGCTATTGAGATACCTACAGAGACGCTGACAGAGGCTGCGACGCCGACTGAGCAGATATAGATAGATATAGGCATAGAGATAGCAGCAGACTCCCCCAATCGACTGCGGCAGTAACTGAGAATCTACAGATGCGCTGACAGAGGTTGCGACGTCGACAAAGACGTCGACTGATGCTGATAGGGGTAGATATAGGCATAGAGAAGGCAGCAGACCATCCAATCGACAGCGGCAGCGACTGAGACACCTACAGAGACGCTGACAGAGGCTGCGACGCCAAGTGAGGCAGATAGGGTCAGATATTGGCATAGAGAAAGCAGCATACCCCCCCGATCGAGAGCGGCAGCGACTGAGACACCTACAGATATACTGACAGAGGTTGCGACGACTGAGATGCCGACTGAGGCAGATAGGGGTAGATATAGGCATAGAGAAGGCAGCAGACCCCCCAATCGACAGCGCCAGCGACTGAGACACCTACAGAGACGCTGACAGAGGCTGCGTCGCCGACTGAGGCAGATAGGGATAGATATTGGCATAGATAAAGCAGCATACCCCCCACCAATCGACAGCGGCAGCGACTGAGACACCTACAGATATACTGACAGAGGTTGCGACTGAGACACCTACAGAGACGCCGATTGGGACGCCGACTGAGGTAGATAGGGTTAGATATAGGTGTAGAGAAGGCAGCAGAACCCCCAATCGACAGCGGCAATGACTGAGACTCCTACATAGACGCTCACAGGGGTTGCGACACCGACTGAGACGCCGACTGAGGCAGATAGGGGTAGATATAGGCATAGAGAAGGCAGCAGACTCCCCAATCGAAAGCGGCCGCGACTGAAACGCCTACAGAGACGCTGACAGTGGCTGCGACGACGACTGAGGCAGATAGGGGTAGATATAAGCATAGAGTAGGCAGCAGACTCCCCAATCAAAAGCGGCAGCGACTGAGTCGTCTACAGAAATGCTGGCAGAGGCTGCGATGCCGAATGGGGCAGATAGGGGTAGATATAGGCATAGAGAATTCAGAAGACCCCCCAATCGATAGCGGCAATGACTGAGACGCCTACAGAGATGCTGACAGTGGCTGCGACGACGACTGAGACGCCGACTGAGGCAGATAGGGGAAGATATAGGCATAGAGAAGGCAGCAGACACCCCGATCGAAAGCAGCAGCGACTGAGACGCCTACAGAAATGCTGACAGGGGCTGCAACGCCGACTGAGGCAGATAGGGGTAGATCTAGGCATAGAATAGACAGCAGACATCCCAATCGACAGCAGCAGCGACTGAGACACCTACAGAGACGCTGACAGAGGCTGCGACGACGACTGAGTCGCCGACTGAGGCACATAGGGGTAGATATAGGCATAGAGAAGGCAGCAAACCCCCCCAATCGACTGCGGCAGCGACTGAGACGCCTTCAGAGACGCTGACAGAGGCTGCGACGCCGACTGAGACGCCGACTGAGGCGCCGACTGAGGCAGATAGGGGTAGACATAGGCATAGACAAGGCAGCAGACCCCCCCCAATCGACAGCGGCAGCGACTGAAACACCTACAGAGACGCTGACAGAGGCTGCGACGCCGACTGCGACGCCGACTGAGGCAGATAGGGGTAGATATAGGCATAGAGAAGGCAGCAGACCCCCCAATCGAGAGCGGCAGCGACTGAGACACCTACAGAGACGCTGACAGAGGCTGCGACACCGACTGAGACCCCGACTGAGGCAGATAGGGGTAGATATAGGCATAGAGAAGGCAGCAGACCCCCAATCGACAGCGGCAGCGACTGAGACACCTACAGAGACGCTGATAGAGGCTCCGACACCGACGGAGACGCCGACTGAGGCAGATAGGGGTAGATATAGGCATAGAGAAGGCAGCCGACCCCTTAATCGACAGCGGCAGCGACTGAGACGCCTTCAGAGACGCTGACAGAGGCTGCCACGCCGATTGAGACGCCGACTTAGGCTGATAGGGGAAGATATAGGCGTAGAGAAGGCAGCAGACACCCCGATCGAAAGCAGCAGCGACTGAGACGCCTACAGAAACGCTGACTGAGGCTGCGACGCCGCCTGAGGCAGATAGGGGTAGATATAGGCATAGAATAGGCAGCAGACATCCCAATCGGCAGCAGCAGTGACTGAGACACCTACAGAGACGCTGACACAGGCTGCGACGACGACTGAGTCGCCGACTGAGGCACTTAGGGGTATATATAGGCATAGAGAAGGCAGCAAACCCCTCCAATCGACTGCGGCAGCGACTGAGACGCCTTCAGAGATGCTGACAGAGGCTGCGAAGCCGACTGAGACGCCGACTGAGGCAGATAGGGGAAGATATAGGCATAGAGAAGGCAGCAGACACCCCGATCGAAAGCAGCAACAACTGAGACGCCTACAGAAATGCTGACAGAGGCTGCGACGCCGACTGAGGCAGATAGGGGTAGATATAGGCATAGAATAGGCAACAGACATCCCAATCGACAGCAGCAGCGACTGAGACACCCACAGAGACGCTGACAGAGGCTGCGACGACGACTGAGTCGCCGACTGACGCACATGGGTTAGATATAGGCATAGAGAAGGCAGCAAACCCCCCAATCGACTGCGGCAGCGACTTAGATGCCTTCAGAGACGCTGACAGAGGCTGCGACGCCGACTGAGACACCAACTGAGACACCGACTGAGGCAGATAGGGGTAGATATAGGCATAGAGAAGGCAGCAGACCCCCCAATCGACAGCGGCAGCGACTGAGACACCTACAGAGACGCTGACAGAGGCTGCGACACCGACTGAGACTCCGACTGAGGCAGATAGGGGTAGATATAGGTATAGAGAAGGCAGCAGAACCCTCAATCGACAGCGGCAACGACTAAGACTCCTACAGAGACGCTGACAGAGGCTGCGACACTGACTGAGACGCCTACTGAGGAAGATAAGGGTAGATATAGGCATAGAGAATTCAGCAGACTCCCCAATCGACAGCGGCAGCGACTGAGACCCCTACAGAAACGCTGACATAGGCTGCGACGCCGACTGAGGCAGATAGGGGTAGAAATTGACATAGAGAAAGCAGCAGACCCCCCAATCGACAGCGGCAGCGACTGAGATACCTACAGATACGCTGACAGAGGTTGCGACTCCGACTCAGATCCCGACTGAGGCAGATAGGCGTAGATATAGCCATAGAGAAAGCAGCAGACCCCCCCCAATCGACAGCGGAAGCGACAGAGACGCCTGCAGAGATGGTGACAGAGGCTGCGACGCCGACTCAGGCAGATAGGGGTAGATATAGGCATAGAGAAGGCAGCAGACCCCCAATCGACAGCGGCAGCGACTGAGACACCTACGGATAAACTGACAGAGGTTGCGACGCCGACTGAGACGCCGACTGAGACGCCGACTGAGACGCCGACTGAGACGCCGACTGAGGCAGATAGGAGTAGATATTGGCATAGAGAAGGCAGCAGACCCCCCAATCGACAGCGGCAGCGACTGCGACGCCTAAAGAAACGCTGACAGAGGCTGCGACGCCGACTCAGAAGTCGATTGAGGCAGATGGGGGTATATATAAGCATAGAGAATTCAGCAGACCCCCCAAGCGACAGCGGCAGCGACTGAGACGCCTTCAGAGACGCTGACAGAGGCTGCGACGCCGACTGAGACGCCGACTGAGGCAGATAGGGGTAGATATAGGTATAGAGAAGGCAGCAGGACCCCCAATCGACAGCGGCAACGACTAGGACTCCTACAGAGACGCTGACGTGGTGCGACACCGACTGAGAGGCCTACTGAGGAAAATAAGGGTAGATATAGGCATAGAGAAGGCAGCAGACTCCCTAATCGACTGCGGCAGCGACTGAGACGCCTTCAGAGACGCTGACAGAGGCTGCGACGCCGACTGAGGCAGATAGGGGTGGATATAGGCGTAGAGAAGGCAGCAGACCCCCCAATCGAAAGCGCCAGCTACTGAGACACCTCCAGAGACGCTGACAGAGGCTGCGACGCCGACTAAGACGCCGACTGAGGCAGATATGGTTAGATATAGGCATAGAGAAAGCAGCAGACTCCCCCAATCGACTGCGGCAGTAACTGAGAATCTACAGATGCGCTGACAGAGGTTGCGACGCCGACTGAGACGTCGACTGATGCTGATAGGGGTAGATATAGGCATAGAGAAGGCCGCAGACCCCCCCAATCGACAGCGGCAGCGACTGAGACACCTACGGATACACTGACAGAGGTTGCGACGCCGACTGAGACGTCGACTGATGCTGATAGGGGTAGATATAGGCATAGAGAAGGCAGCAGACCCCCAATCGACAGCCGCAGCGACTGAGACGCCTACGGATACACTGACAGAGGTTGCGACGCCGACTGAGACGTCGACTGATGCTGATAGGGGTAGATATAGGCATAGAGAAGACAGCAGACCCCCCAATCGACAGCGGCAGCGACTGAGACGCCTAAAGAAACGCTGACAGAGGCTGCGACGCCGACTGAGGCAGATAGGGGTGGATATAGGCATAGAGAAGGCAGCAGACCCCCAATCGACAGCGGCAGCCACTGAGACGCCTACAGAAACGTTGACAGAGGCTGCGACGCCGACTGAGATGCCGACTGATTAAGATAGGGGTGGATATAGGCATAGAGAAGGCAGCAGACCCCCAATCGACAGCGGCAGCGACTGAGACGCCTACGGATACACTGACAGAGGTTGCGACGCCGACTGAGGCAGATAGGGGTAGATATTGGCATAGAGAAAGCAGCAGACCCCCCCATTCGACAGCGGCAGCGACTGAGACACCTACAGAGAAGCTGACAGAGGCTGCGACGCCGACTGAGGCAGATGGGGTTAGATATTGGCATAGAGAAAGCAGCACACCCCCCCAATCGACAGCGGCAGCGACTGAGACACCTACGGATACACTGACAGAGGTTGCGACGCCGACCGCGATGCCGACTGAGGCAGATAGGGGTAGATATAGGCATAGAGAAGGCAGCAGACCCCCAATCGACAGCGGCAGCGACTGAGACGCCTACGGATACACTGACAGAGGTTGCGACGCCGACTGAGACGCCGACTGAGACGCCGACTGAGGCATATAGGAGTAGATATTGGCATAGAGAAGGCAGCAGACCCCCCAATCGACAGCGGCAGCGACTGAGACGCCTAAAGAAACGCTGACAGAGGCTGCGACGCCGACGGAGGCAGATAGGGGTGGATATAGGCATAGAGAAGGCAGCAGACCCCCAATCGACAGCGGCAGCAACTGAGACGCCTTCAGAGACGCTGACAGAGGCTGCGACGCCGACTGAGATGCCGACTGAGGAAGATAGGGGTGGATATAGGCATAGAGAAGGTAGCAGACCCCCCAATCGACAGCGGCAGCGACTGAGACGCCTTCAGAGACGCTGACAGAGCCTGCGACGCCCACTGAGACGCCGCCTGAGGCAGATAGGGTTAGATATAGGCATAGAGAAAGCAGCATACCCCCCTAATCGACAGCGGCAGCGACTGAGATTCAGAGACGCTGACAGAGGCTGCGACGCCGACTCCAACGCCGACTGAGGCAGATAGGGGTAGATATAGGCATAGAGAAGGCAGCAGATAGCCCAATCGACAGCGGTAGCGACTGAGACACCTACAGAGACGGTGACAGAGGCTGCGACGCCGACTCAGAAGTCGACTAAGGCAGATAGGGGTATATATAAGCATAGAGAATTCAGCAGACCCCCCAAGCGACAGCGGCAGCGACTGGCACGCCTTCAGAGACGCTGACAGAGGCTGCGACGCCGACTGAGACGCCGACTGAGGCAGATAGGGGTGGATATAGGCGTAGAGAAGGCAGCAGACCCCCCAATCGAAAGCGCCAGCTACTGAGACACCTCCAGAGACGCTGACAGAGGCTGCGTCGCCGACTGAGGCAGATAGGGATAGATATTGGCATAGAGAAAGCAGCATACCCCCCACCAATCGACAGCGGCAGCGACTGAGACACCTACAGATATACTGACAGAGGTTGCGACTGAGACACCTACAGATACGCCGATTGGGACGCCGACTGAGGTAGATAGGGTTAGATATAGGTGTAGAGAAGGCAGCAGAACCCCCAATCGACAGCGGCAATGACTGAGACTCCTACATAGACGCTCACAGAGGTTGCGACACCGACTGAGACGCCGACTGAAGTAGATTGGGGTAGATATAGGAATAGAGAAGGCAGCAGACCCCCAATCGACAGCGGCAGCGACTGAGACGCCTACAGAGACGCTGACAGAGGGTGCGACGCCGACTGAGGCAGATAGGGGTAGATATTGCCATAGAGAAGGCAGCAAACCCCCCCAATCGACAGCGGCAGCGACTGAGACGCCTACAGAGACGCTGACAGTGGCTGCGACGACGACTGAGAAGCCGACTGAGGCAGATAGGGGTAGATATAGGCATAGAGAAGGCAGCAGACTCCCCAATCGAAAGCGGCAGCGACTGAAACGCCTACAGAGACGCTGACAGTGGCTGCGACGACGACTGAGGCAGATAGGGGTAGATATAAGCATAGAGTAGGCAGCAGACTCCCCAATCAAAAGCGGCAGCGACTGAGTCGCCTACAGAAATGCTGGCAGAGGCTGCGATGCCGAATGGGGCAGATAGGGGTAGATATAGGCATAGAGAATTCAGAAGACCCCCCAATCGACTGCGGCAGTAACTGAGAATCTACAGATGCGCTGACAGAGGTTGCGACGCCGACTGAGACGTCAACTGATGCTGATAGCGGTAGATATAGGCATAGAGAAGGCAGCAGACCCCCAATCGAAAGCGGCCGCGACTGAAACGCCTACAGAGACGCTGACAGTGGCTGCGACGACGACTGAGGCAGATAGGGGTAGATATAAGCATAGAGTAGGCAGCAGACTCCCCAATCAAAAGCGGCAGCGACTGAGTCGCCTACAGAAATGCTGGCAGAGGCTGCGATGCCGAATGGGGCAGATAGGGGTAGATATAGGCATAGAGAATTCAGAAGACCCCCCAATCGATAGCGGCAACGACTGAGACGCCTACAGAGATGCTGACAGTGGCTGCGACGACGACTGAGACGCCGACTGAGGCAGATAGGGGAAGATATAAGCATGGAGAAGGCGGCGGACACCCCGATCGAAAGCAGCAGCGACTGAGACGCCTACAGAAATGCTGACAGGGGCTGCAACGCCGACTGAGGCAGATAGGGGTAGATATAGGCATAGAATAGGCAGCAGACATCCCAATCGACAGCAGCAGCGACTGAGACACCTACAGAGACGCTGACAGAGGCTGCGACGACGACTGAGTCGCCGACTGAGGCACATAGGGGTAGATATAGGCATAGAGAAGGCAGCAAACACCCCCAATCGACTGCGGCAGCGACTGAGACGCCTTCAGAGACGCTGACAGAGGCTGCGACGCCGACTGAGGCAGATAGGGGTAGATATAGGCATAGAGAAGGCAGCAGACCCCCCCAATCGACAGCGGCAGCGACTGAGACACCTACAGAGACGCTGACAGAGGCTGCGACGCCGACTGCGACGCCGACTGAGGCAGATAGGGGTAGATATAGGCATAGAGAAGGCAGCAGACCCCCCAATCGAGAGCGGCAGCGACTGAGACACCTACAGAGACGCTGACAGAGGCTGCGACACCGGCTGAGACCCCGAGTGAGGCAGATAGGGGTAGATATAGGCATAGAGAAGGCAGCAGACCCCCCAATCGACAGCGGCAGCGACTGAGACACCTACAGAGACGCTGACAGAGGCTGCCACGCCGATTGAGACGCCGACTGAGGCTGATAGGGGAAGATATAGGCATAGAGAAGGCAGGAGACACCCCGATCGAAAG
The DNA here is from genome assembly GCA_920105625.2 of Clusia tigrina. NCBI lineage: Eukaryota > Metazoa > Arthropoda > Insecta > Diptera > Clusiidae > Clusia > Clusia tigrina. The sequence continues at coordinate 91,350,782 of OV050031.1, forward strand.
CAGCAGCGACTGAGACGCCTACAGAAATGCTGACAGAGGCTGCGACGCCGACTGAGGCAGATAGGGGTAGATATAGGCATAGAATAGGCAGCAGACATCCCAATCGACAGCAGCAGCGACTGAGACACCTACAGAGACGCTGACAGAGGCTGCGACGACGACTGAGTCGCCGACTGAGGCACTTAGGGGTATATATTGGCATAGAGAAGGCAGCAAACCCCTCCAATCGACTGCGGCAGCGACTGAGACGCCTTCAGAGACGCTGACAGAGGCTGCGAAGCCGACTGAGACGCCGACTGAGGCAGATAGGGGAAGATATAGGCATAGAGAAGGCAGCAGACACCCCGATCGAAAGCAGCAACAACTGAGACGCCTACAGAAATGCTGACAGAGGCTGCGACGCCGACTGAGGCAGATAGGGGTAGATATAGGCATAGAATAGGCAACAGACATCCCAATCGACAGCAGCAGCGACTGAGACACCCACAGAGACGCTGACAGAGGCTGCGACGACGACTGAGTCGCCGACTGAGGCACATGGGGGTAGATATAGGCATAGAGAAGGCAGCAAACCCCCCAATCGACTGCGGCAGCGACTTAGATGCCTTCAGAGACGCTGACAGAGGCTGCGACGCCGACTGAGACGCCAACTGAGACACCGACTGAGGCAGATAGGGGTAGATATAGGCATAGAGAAGGCAGCAGACCCCCCAATCGACAGCGGCAGCGACTGAGACACCTACACAGACGCTGACAGAGGCTGCGACGCCGACTGAGGCAGACAGGGTTAGATAATGGCATAGAGAAAGCAGAAGCCCCCCAATCGACAGCGGCAGCGACTGATCACATACAGATACACTGACAGAGGTTGCGACGCCGACTGAGACGCCAACTGAGGCAGATAGGGGTAGATATAGGCATAGAGAAGGCAGCAGACCCCCAAATCGACAGCGGCAGCGACTGAGACGCCTACAGAAACGCTGACAGAGGCTGCGACGCCGACTGAGGCAGATAGGTGTGGATATAGGCATAGAGAAGGCAGCAGACCCCCAATAGAAAGCGCCAGCTGCTGAGATACCTACAGAGACGCTGACAGAGGCTGCGACGCCGACTGAGGCAGATAGGGTTAGATATAGGCATAGAGATAGCAGCAGACTCCCCCAATCGACTGCGGCAGTAACTGAGAATCTACAGATGCGCTGACAGAGGTTGCGACGTCGACTAAGACGTCGACTGATGCTGATAGGGGTAGATATAGGCATAGAGAAGGCAGCAGACCCCCAATCGACAGCGACAGCGACTGAGACGCCTACAGAAACGCTGACAGAGGCTGCGACACCGACTGAGACGCCGACTGAGGCAGATAGGGTTAGATATAGGCATAGAGAAGGCAGCATACCCCCAAATCGACAGCGGCAGCGACTGAGACGCCTTCAGAGACGCTGACAGAGGCTGCGACGCCGACCGCAACGCCGACTGAGGCAGATAGGGGTAGATATAGGCATAGAGAAGGCAGCAGACCCCCCAATCGAGAGCGGCAGCGACTGAGACACCTACAGAGACGCTGACAGAGGCTGCGACACCGACTGAGACCCCGAGTGAGGCAGATAGGGGTAGATAAAGGCATAGAGAAGGCAGCAGACCCCCCAATCGACAGCGGCAGCGACTGAGACACCTACAGAGACGCTGACAGAGGCTGCCACGCCGATTGAGACGCCGACTGAGGCTGATAGGGGAAGATATAGGCATAGAGAAGGCAGCAGAACCCCCAATCGACAGCGGCAATGACTGAGACTCCTACATAGACGCTCACAGAGGTTGCGACACCGACTGAGACGCCGACTGAAGTAGATTGGGGTAGATATAGGAATAGAGAAGGCAGCAGACCCCCAATCGACAGCGGCAGCGACTGAGACGCCTACAGAGACGCTGACAGAGGGTGCGACGCCGACTGAGGCAGATAGGGGTAGATATTGCCATAGAGAAGGCAGCAAACCCCCCCAATCGACAGCGGCAGCGACTGAGACGCCTACAGAGACGCTGACAGTGGCTGCGACGACGACTGAGAAGCCGACTGAGGCAGATAGGGGTAGATATAGGCATAGAGAAGGCAGCAGACTCCCCAATCGAAAGCGGCAGCGACTGAAACGCCTACAGAGACGCTGACAGTGGCTGCGACGACGACTGAGGCAGATAGGGGTAGATATAAGCATAGAGTAGGCAGCAGACTCCCCAATCAAAAGCGGCAGCGACTGAGTCGCCTACAGAAATGCTGGCAGAGGCTGCGATGCCGAATGGGGCAGATAGGGGTAGATATAGGCATAGAGAATTCAGAAGACCCCCCAATCGACTGCGGCAGTAACTGAGAATCTACAGATGCGCTGACAGAGGTTGCGACGCCGACTGAGACGTCAACTGATGCTGATAGCGGTAGATATAGGCATAGAGAAGGCAGCAGACCCCCAATCGAAAGCGGCCGCGACTGAAACGCCTACAGAGACGCTGACAGTGGCTGCGACGACGACTGAGGCAGATAGGGGTAGATATAAGCATAGAGTAGGCAGCAGACTCCCCAATCAAAAGCGGCAGCGACTGAGTCGCCTACAGAAATGCTGGCAGAGGCTGCGATGCCGAATGGGGCAGATAGGGGTAGATATAGGCATAGAGAATTCAGAAGACCCCCCAATCGATAGCGGCAACGACTGAGACGCCTACAGAGATGCTGACAGTGGCTGCGACGACGACTGAGACGCCGACTGAGGCAGATAGGGGAAGATATAAGCATGGAGAAGGCGGCGGACACCCCGATCGAAAGCAGCAGCGACTGAGACGCCTACAGAAATGCTGACAGGGGCTGCGACGCCGACTGAGGCAGATAGGGGTAGATATAGGCATAGAATAGGCAGCAGACATCCCAATCGACAGCAGCAGCGACTGAGACACCTACAGAGACGCTGACAGAGGCTGCGACGACGACTGAGTCGCCGACTGAGGCACATAGGGGTAGATATAGGCATAGAGAAGGCAGCAAACACCCCCAATCGACTGCGGCAGCGACTGAGACGCCTTCAGAGACGCTGACAGAGGCTGCGACGCCGACTGAGGCAGATAGGGGTAGATATAGGCATAGAGAAGGCAGCAGACCCCCCCAATCGACAGCGGCAGCGACTGAGACACCTACAGAGACGCTGACAGAGGCTGCGACGCCGACTGCGACGCCGACTGAGGCAGATAGGGGTAGATATAGGCATAGAGAAGGCAGCAGACCCCCCAATCGAGAGCGGCAGCGACTGAGACACCTACAGAGACGCTGACAGAGGCTGCGACACCGGCTGAGACCCCGAGTGAGGCAGATAGGGGTAGATATAGGCATAGAGAAGGCAGCAGACCCCCCAATCGACAGCGGCAGCGACTGAGACACCTACAGAGACGCTGACAGAGGCTGCCACGCCGATTGAGACGCCGACTGAGGCTGATAGGGGAAGATATAGGCATAGAGAAGGCAGCAGACACCCCGATCGAAAGCAGCAGCGACTGAGACGCCTACAGAAATGCTGACAGAGGCTGCGACGCCGACTGAGGCAGATAGGGGTAGATATAGGCATAGAATAGGCAGCAGACATCCCAATCGACAGCAGCAGCGACTGAGACACCTACAGAGACGCTGACAGAGGCTGCGACGACGACTGAGTCGCCGACTGAGGCACTTAGGGGTATATATTGGCATAGAGAAGGCAGCAAACCCCTCCAATCGACTGCGGCAGCGACTGAGACGCCTTCAGAGACGCTGACAGAGGCTGCGAAGCCGACTGAGACGCCGACTGAGGCAGATAGGGGAAGATATAGGCATAGAGAAGGCAGCAGAGACCCCGATCGAAAGCAGCAACAACTGAGACGCCTACAGAAATGCTGACAGAGGCTGCGACGCCGACTGAGGCAGATAGGGGTAGATATAGGCATAGAATAGGCAACAGACATCCCAATCGACAGCAGCAGCGACTGAGACACCCACAGAGACGCTGACAGAGGCTGCGACGACGACTGAGTCGCCGACTGAGGCACATGGGGGTAGATATAGGCATAGAGAAGGCAGCAAACCCCCCAATCGACTGCGGCAGCGACTTAGATGCCTTCAGAGACGCTGACAGAGGCTGCGACGCCGACTGAGACACCAACTGAGACACCGACTGAGGCAGATAGGGGTAGATATAGGCATAGAGAAGGCAGCAGACCCCCCAATCGACAGCGGCAGCGACTGAGACACCTACACAGACGCTGACAGAGGCTGCGACGCCGACTGAGGCAGACAGGGTTAGATAATGGCATAGAGAAAGCAGAAGCCCCCCAATCGACAGCGGCAGCGACTGATCACCTACAGATACACTGACAGAGGTTGCGACGCCGACTGAGACGCCAACTGAGGCAGATAGGGGTAGATATAGGCATAGAGAAGGCAGCAGACCCCCAAATCGACAGCGGCAGCGACTGAGACGCCTACAGAAACGCTGACAGAGGCTGCGACGCCGACTGAGGCAGATAGGGGTGGATATAGGCATAGAGAAGGCAGCAGACCCCCAATAGAAAGCGCCAGCTGCTGAGATACCTACAGAGACGCTGACAGAGGCTGCGACGCCGACTGAGGCAGATAGGGTTAGATATAGGCATAGAGATAGCAGCAGACTCCCCCAATCGACTGCGGCAGTAACTGAGAATCTACAGATGCGCTGACAGAGGTTGCGACGTCGACTAAGACGTCGACTGATGCTGATAGGGGTAGATATAGGCATAGAGAAGGCAGCAGACCCCCAATCGACAGCGACAGCGACTGAGACGCCTACAGAAACGCTGACAGAGGCTGCGACACCGACTGAGACGCCGACTGAGGCAGATAGGGGTAGATATAGGCATAGAGAAGGCAGCATACCCCCAAATCGACAGCGGCAGCGACTGAGACGCCTTCAGAGACGCTGACAGAGGCTGCGACGCCGACCGCAACGCCGACTGAGGCAGATAGGGGTAGATATAGGCATAGAGAAGGCAGCAGACCCCCCAATCGAGAGCGGCAGCGACTGAGACACCTACAGAGACGCTGACAGAGGCTGCGACACCGACTGAGACCCCGAGTGAGGCAGATAGGGGTAGATAAAGGCATAGAGAAGGCAGCAGACCCCCCAATCGACAGCGGCAGCGACTGAGACACCTACAGAGACGCTGACAGAGGCTGCGACGCCGACTGAGGCTGATAGGGGAAGATATAGGCGTAGAGAAGGCAGCAGACACCCCGATCGAAAGCAGCAGCGACTGAGACGCCTACAGAAACGCTGACAGAGGCTGCGACGCCGCCTGAGGCAGATAGGGGTAGATATAGGCATAGAATAGGCAGCAGACATCCCAATCGGCAGCAGCAGCGACTGAGACACCTACAGAGACGCTGACACAGGCTGCGACGACGACTGAGTCGCCGACTGAGGCACTTAGGGGTATATATAGGCATAGAGAAGGCAGCAAACCCCTCCAATCGACTGCGGCAGCGACTGAGACGCCTTCAGAGACGCTGACAGAGGCTGCGAAGCCGACTGAGACGCCGACTGAGGCAGATAGGGGAAGATATAGGCATAGAGAAGGCAGCAGAGACCCCGATCGAAAGCAGCAACAACTGAGACGCCTACAGAAATGCTGACAGAGGCTGCGACGCCGACTGAGGCAGATAGGGGTAGATATAGGCATAGAATAGGCAATAGACATCCCAATCGACAGCAGCAGCGACTGAGACACCCACAGAGACGCTGACAGAGGCTGCCTCGACGACTGAGTCGCCGACTGAGGCACATGGGGGTAGATATAGGCATAGAGAAGGCAGCAAACCCCCCAATCGACTGCGGCAGCGACTTAGATGCCTTCAGAGACGCTGACAGAGGCTGCGACGCCGACTGAGACACCAACTGAGACACCGACTGAGGCAGATAGGGGTAGATATAGGCATAGAGAAGGCAGCAGACCCCCCAATCGACAGCGGCAGCGACTGAGACACCTACACAGACGCTGACAGAGGCTGCGACGCCGACTGAGGCAGACAGGGTTAGATAATGGCATAGAGAAAGCAGAAGCCCCCCAATCGACAGCGGCAGCGACTGATCACCTACAGATACACTGACAGAGGTTGCGACGCCGACTGAGACGCCGACTGAGGCAGATAGGGGTAGATATAGGCATAGAGAAGGCAGCAGACCCCCAAATCGACAGCGGCAGCGACTGAGACGCCTACAGAAACGCTGACAGAGGCTGCGACGCCGACTGAGGCAGATAGGTGTGGATATAGGCATAGAGAAGGCAGCAGACCCCCAATAGAAAGCGCCAGCTGCTGAGATACCTACAGAGACGCTGACAGAGGCTGCGACGCCAACTGAGGCAGATAGGGTTAGATATAGGCATAGAGATAGCAGCAGACTCCCCCAATCGACTGCGGCAGTAACTGAGAATCTACAGATGCGCTGACAGAGGTTGCGACGTCGACTGAGACGTCGACTGATGCTGATAGGGGTAGATATAGGCATAGAGAAGGCAGCAGACCCCCAATCGACAGCGACAGCGACTGAGACGCCTACAGAAACGCTGACAGAGGCTGCGACACCGACTGAGACGCCGACTGAGGCAGATAGGGTTAGATATAGGCATAGAGAAGGCAGCATACCCCCAAATCGACAGCGGCAGCGACTGAGACGCCTTCAGAGACGCTGACAGAGGCTGCGACGCCGACCGCAACGCCGACTGAGGCAGATATGGGTAGATATAGGCATAGAGAAGGCAGCAGACCCCCCAATCGACAGCGGCAGCGACTGAGACACCTACAGAGACGCTGACAGAGGCTGCGACACCGACTGAGACTCCGACTGAGGCAGATAGGGGTAGATATAGGTATAGAGAAGGCAGCAGAACCCTCAATCGACAGCGGCAACGACTAAGACTCCTACAGAGACGCTGACAGAGGCTGCGACACTGACTGAGACGCCTACTGAGGAAGATAAGGGTAGATATAGGCATAGAGAATTCAGCAGACTCCCCAATCGACAGCGGCAGTGACTGAGACGCCTACAGAAACGCTGACATAGGCTGCGACGCCGACTGAGGCAGATAGGGGTAGAAATTGACATAGAGAAAGCAGCAGACCCCCCAATCGACAGCGGCAGCGACTGAGATACCTACAGATACGCTTACAGAGGTTGCGACTCCGACTCAGATCCCGACTGAGGCAGATAGGCGTAGATATAGCCATAGAGAAAGCAGCAGACCCCCCCAATCGACAGCGGCAGCGACAGAGACGCCTGCAGAGATGGTGACAGAGGCTGCGACGCCGACTCAGGCAGATAGGGGTAGATATAGGCATAGAGAAGGCAGCAGACCCCCAATCGACAGCGGCAGCGACTGAGACGCCTACGGATACACTGACAGAGGTTGCGACGCCAACTGAGACGCCGACTGAGGCAGATAGGAGTAGATATTGGCATAGAGAAGGCAGCAGACCCCCCAATCGACAGCGGCAGCGACTGCGACGCCTAAAGAAACGCTGACAGAGGCTGCGACGCCGACTCAGAAGTCGACTGAGGCAGATAGGGGTATATATAAGCATAGAGAATTCAGCAGACCCCCCAAGCGACAGCGACAGCGACTGAGACGCCTTCAGAGACGCTGACAGAGGCTGCGACGCCGACTGAGGCAGATAGGGGTGGATATAGGCGTAGAGAAGGCAGCAGACCCCCCAATCGAAAGCGCCAGCTACTGAGACACCTCCAGAGACGCTGACAGAGGCTGCGACGCCGACTGAGACGCCGACTGAGGCAGATATGGTTAGATATAGGCATAGAGAAAGCAGCAGACTCCCCCAATCGACTGCGGCAGTAACTGAGAATCTACAGATGCGCTGACAGAGGTTGCGACGCCGACTGAGACGTCGACTGATGCTGATAGGGGTAGATATAGGCATAGAGAAGGCCGCAGACCCCCCCAATCGACAGCGGCAGCGACTGAGACACCTACGGATACACTGACAGAGGTTGCGACGCCGACTGAGACGTCGACTGATGCTGATAGGGGTAGATATAGGCATAGAGAAGGCAGCAGACCCCCAATCGACAGCGGCAGCGACTGAGACGCCTACGGATACACTGACAGAGGTTGCGACGCCGACTGAGACGCCGACTGAGATGCCGACTGAGACGCCGACTGAGACGCCGACTGAGGCAGATAGGAGTAGATATTGGCATAGAGAAGGCAGCAGACCCTCCAATCGACAGCGGCAGCGACTGAGACGCCTAAAGAAACGCTGACAGAGGCTGCGACGCCGACTGAGGCAGATAGGGGTGGATATAGGTATAGAGAAGGCAGCAGACCCCCAATCGACAGCGGCAGCCACTGAGACGCCTACAGAAACGTTGACAGAGGCTGCGAAGCCGACTGAGACGCCGACTGATTAAGATAGGGGTGGATATAGGCATAGAGAAGGCAGCAGACCCCCAATCGACAGCGGCAGCGACTGAGACGCCTACGGATACACTGACAGAGGTTGCGACGCCGACTGAGGCAGATAGGGGTAGATATTGGCATAGAGAAAGCAGCAGACCCCCCCATTCGACAGCGGCAGCGACTGAGACACCTACAGAGAAGCTGACAGAGGCTGCGACGCCGACTGAGGCAGATAGGGTTAGATATTGTCATAGAGAAAGCAGCACACCCCCCCAATCGACAGCGGCAGCGACTGAGACACCTACGGATACACTGACAGAGGTTGCGACGCCGACTGAGACGCCGACTGAGACGCCGACTGAGGCAGATAGGAGTAGATATTGGCATAGAGAAGGCAGCAGACCCCCCAATCGACAGCGGCAGCGACTGAGACGCCTAAAGAAACGCTGACAGAGGCTGCGACGCCGACTGAGGCAGATAGGGGTGGATATAGGCATAGAGAAGGCAGCAGACCCCCAATCGACAGCGGCAGCAACTGAGACGCCTTCAGAGACGCTGACAGAGGCTGCGACGCCGACTGAGATGCCGACTGAGGAAGATAGGGGTGGATATAGGCATAGAGAAGGTAGCAGACCCCCCAATCGACAGCGGCAGCGACTGAGACGCCTTCAGAGACGCTGACAGAGGCTGCGACGCCGACTGAGACGCCGCCTGAGGCAGATAGGGTTAGATATAGGCATAGAGAAAGCAGCATACCCCCCTAATCGACAGCGGCAGCGACTGAGATTCAGAGACGCTGACAGAGGCTGCGACGCCGACTCCGACGCCGACTGAGGCAGATAGGGGTAGATATAGGCATAGAGAAGGCAGCAGACCGCCCAATCGACAGCGGTAGCGACTGAGACACCTACAGAGACGCTGACTGAGGCTGCGACGCCGACTCAGAAGTCGACTGAGGCAGACAGGGGTATATATAAGCATAGAGAATTCAGCAGACCTCCCAAGCGACAGCGGCAGCGACTGGCACGCCTTCAGAGACGCTGACAGAGGCTGCGACGCCGACTGAGACGCCGACTGAGGCAGATAGGAGTAGATATAGGTATAGAGAAGGCAGCAGGACCCCCAATCGACAGCGGCAACGTCTAAGACTCCTACAGAGACGCTGACGCGGTGCGACACCGACTGAGAGGCCTACTGAGGAAGATAAGGGTAGATATAGGCATAGAGAAGGCAGCAGACTCCCTAATCGACTGCGGCAGCGACTGAGACGCCTACATAAACGCTGACAGAGGCTGCGACGCCGACTGGGGCAGATAGGGGTCGATATAGGCATAGTAAAGGCAGCAGACCCCCCAATCGACAGCGACAGCGACTGAGACGCCTACAGAAACGTTGACAGAGGCTGCGACGCCGACTGAGATGCCGACTGAGGAAGATAGGGGTGGATATAGGCATAGAGCAAGTAGCAGACCCCCCAATCGACAGCGGCAGCGACTGAGACGCCTTCAGAGACGCTGACAGAGGCTGCGACGCCGACTGAGACGCCGACTGAGGCAGATAGGGGTGGATATAGGCGTAGAGAAGGCAGCAGACCCCCAATCGAAAGCGCCAGTTACTGAGACACCTCCAGAGACGCTGACAGAGGCTGCGACGCCGACTGAGACGCCGACTGAGGCAGATATGGTTAGATATAGGCATAGAGAAAGCAGCAGACTCCCCCAATCGACTGCGGCAGTAACTGAGAATCTACAGATGCGCTGACAGATGATGCGACGCCGACTGAGACGTCGACTGATGCTGATAGGGGTAGATATAGGCATAGAGAAGGCAGCAGACCCCCCAATCGACAGCGGCAGCGACTGAGACACCTACAGAGAAGCTGACAGAGGCTGCGACGCCGACTGAGGCAGATAGGGTTAGATATAGGCATAGAGAAGGCAGCAGACCCCCAATCGACAGCGGCAGCGACTGAGACGCCTACGGATACACTGACAGAGGTTGCGACGCCGACTGAGACGCCGACTGAGACGCCGACTGAGGCAGATAGGAGTATATATTGGCATAGAGAAGGCAGCAGACCCCCCAATCGACAGCGGCAGCGACTGAGACGCCTACAGAAACGCTGACAGAGGCTGCGACGCCGACTGAGGCAGATAGGTGTGGATATAGGCATAGAGAAGGTAGCAGACCCCCAATAGAAAGCGCCAGCTGCTGAGATACCTACAGAGACGCTGACAGAGGCTGCGACGCCGACTGCGGCAGATAGGGTTAGATATAGGCATAGAGATAGCAGCAGACCCCCAATAGAAAGCGCCAGCTGCTGAGATACCTACAGAGACGCTGACAGAGGCTGCGACGCCGACTGAGGCAGATAGGGTTAGATATAGGCATAGAGATAGCAGCAGACTCCCCCAATCGACTGCGGCAGTAACTGAGAATCTACAGATGCGCTGACAGAGGTTGCGACGTCGACTAAGACGTCGACTGATGCTGATAGGGGTAGATATAGGCATAGAGAAGGCAGCAGACCCCCAATCGACAGCGACAGCGACTGAGACGCCTACAGAAACGCTGACAGAGGCTGCGACACCGACTGAGACGCCGACTGAGGCAGATAGGGTTAGATATAGGCATAGAGAAGGCAGCATACCCCCAAATCGACAGCGGCAGCGACTGAGACGCCTTCAGAGACGCTGACAGAGGCTGCGACGCCGACCGCAACGCCGACTGAGGCAGATAGGGGTAGATATAGGCATAGAGAAGGCAGCAGACCCCCCAATCGACAGCGGCAGCGACTGAGACACCTACAGAGACGCTGACAGAGGCTGCGACACCGACTGAGACTCCGACTGAGGCAGATAGGGGTAGATATAGGTATAGAGAAGGCAGCAGAACCCTCAATCGACAGCGGCAACGACTAAGACTCCTACAGAGACGCTGACAGAGGCTGCGACACTGACTGAGACGCCTACTGAGGAAGATAAGGGTAGATATAGGCATAGAGAATTCAGCAGACTCCCCAATCGACAGCGGCAGTGACTGAGACGCCTACAGAAACGCTGACATAGGCTGCGACGCCGACTGAGGCAGATAGGGGTAGAAATTGACATAGAGAAAGCAGCAGACCCCCCAATCGACAGCGGCAGCGACTGAGATACCTACAGATACGCTTACAGAGGTTGCGACTCCGACTCAGATCCCGACTGAGGCAGATAGGCGTAGATATAGCCATAGAGAAAGCAGCAGACCCCCCCAATCGACAGCGGCAGCGACAGAGACGCCTGCAGAGATGGTGACAGAGGCTGCGACGCCGACTCAGGCAGATAGGGGTAGATATAGGCATAGAGAAGGCAGCAGACCCTCAATCGACAGCGGCAGCGACTGAGACGCCTACGGATACACTGACAGAGGTTGCGACGCCAACTGAGACGCCGACTGAGGCAGATAGGAGTAGATATTGGCATAGAGAAGGCAGCAGACCCCCCAATCGACAGCGGCAGCGACTGCGACGCCTAAAGAAACGCTGACAGAGGCTGCGACGCCGACTCAGAAGTCGACTGAGGCAGATAGGGGTATATATAAGCATAGAGAATTCAGCAGACCCCCAAGCGACAGCGGCAGCGACTGAGACGCCTTCAGAGACGCTGACAGAGGCTGCGACGCCGACTGAGACGCCGACTGAGGCAGATAGGGGCAGATATAGGTATAGAGAAGGCAGCAGGACCCCCAATCGACAGCGGCAACGATTAAGACTCCTACAGAGACGCTGACGTGGTGCGACACCGACTGAGAGGCCTACTGAGGAAAATAAGGGTAGATATAGGCATAGAGAAGGCAGCAGACTCCCTAATCGACTGCGGCAGCGACTGAGACGCCTACATAAACGCTGACAGAGGCTGCGACGCCGACTGGGGCAGATAGGGGTAGATATAGGCATAGTGAAGGCAGCAGACCCCCCAATCGACAGCGGCAGCGACTGACAATCTTACAGAAACGTTGACAGAGGCTGCGACGCCGACTGAGGAAGATAGGGGTGGATATAGGCATAGAGCAGGTAGCAGACCCCCCAATCGACAGCGGCAGCGACTGAGACGCCTTCAGAGACGCTGACAGAGGCTGCGACGCCGACTGAGGCAGATAGGGGTGGATATAGGCGTAGAGAAGGCAGCAGACCCCCCAATCGAAAGCGCCAGCTACTGAGACACCTCCAGAGACGCTGACAGAGGCTGCGACGCCGACTGAGACGCCGACTGAGGCAGATATGGTTAGATATAGGCATAGAGAAAGCAGCAGACTCCCCCAATCGACTGCGGCAGTAACTGAGAATCTACAGATGCGCTGACAGAGGTTGCGACGCCGACTGAGACGTCGACTGATGCTGATAGGGGTAGATATAGGCATAGAGAAGGCCGCAGACCCCCCCAATCGACAGCGGCAGCGACTGAGACACCTACGGATACACTGACAGAGGTTGCGACGCCGACTGAGACGCCGACTGAGATGCCGACTGAGACGCCGACTGAGACGCCGACTGAGGCAGATAGGAGTAGATATTGGCATAGAGAAGGCAGCAGACCCTCCAATCGACAGCGGCAGCGACTGAGACGCCTAAAGAAACGCTGACAGAGGCTGCGACGCCGACTGAGGCAGATAGGGGTGGATATAGGCATAGAGAAGGCAGCAGACCCCCAATCGACAGCGGCAGCCACTGAGACGCCTACAGAAACGTTGACAGAGGCTGCGACGCCGACTGAGACGCCGACTGATTAAGATAGGGGTGGATATAGGCATAGAGAAGGCAGCAGACCCCCAATCGACAGCGGCAGCGACTGAGACGCCTACGGATACACTGACAGAGGTTGCGACGCCGACTGAGGCAGATAGGGGTAGATATTGGCATAGAGAAAGCAGCAGACCCCTCCATTCGACAGCGGCAGCGACTGAGACACCTACAGAGAAGCTGACAGAGGCTGCGACGCCGACTGAGGCAGATAGGGTTAGATATTGTCATAGAGAAAGCAGCACACCCCCCCAATCGACAGCGGCAGCGACTGAGACACCTACGGATACACTGACAGAGGTTGCGACGCCGACTGAGACGCCGACTGAGACGCCGACTGAGGCAGATAGGAGTAGATATTGGCATAGAGAAGGCAGCAGACCCCCCAATCGACAGCGGCAGCGACTGAGACGCCTAAAGAAACGCTGACAGAGGCTGCGACGCCGACTGAGGCAGATAGGGGTGGATATAGGCATAGAGAAGGCAGCAGACCCCCAATCGACAGCGGCAGCAACTGAGACGCCTTCAGAGACGCCTTCAGAGACGCTGACAGAGGCTGCGACGCCGACTGAGATGCCGACTGAGGAAGATAGGGGTGGATATAGGCATAGAGAAGGTAGCAGACCCCCCAATCGACAGCGGCAGCGACTGAGACGCCTTCAGAGACGCTGACAGAGGCTGCGACGCCGACTGAGACGCCGCCTGAGGCAGATAGGGTTAGATATAGGCATAGAGGAAGCAGCATACCCCCCTAATCGACAGCGGCAGCGACTGAGATTCAGAGACGCTGACAGAGGCTGCGACGCCGACTCCGACGCCGACTGAGGCAGATAGGGGTAGATATAGGCATAGAAAAGGCAGCAGACCGCCCAATCGACAGCGGTAGCGACTGAGACACCTACAGAGACGCTGACTGAGGCTGCGACGCCGACTCAGAAGTCGACTGAGGCAGACAGGGGTATATATAAGCATAGAGAATTCAGCAGACCTCCCAAGCGACAGCGGCAGCGACTGGCACGCCTTCAGAGACGCTGACAGAGGCTGCGACGCCGACTGGGACGCCGACTGAGGCAGATAGGGGTAGATATTGGTATAGAGAAGGCAGCAGGACCCCCAATCGACAGCGGCAACGTCTAAGACTCCTACAGAGACGCTGACGCGGTGCGACACCGACTGAGAGGCCTACTGAGGAAGATAAGGGTAGATATAGGCATAGAGAAGGCAGCAGACTCCCTAATCGACTGCGGCAGCGACTGAGACGCCTACATAAACGCTGACAGAGGCTGCGACGCCGACTGGGGCAGATAGGGGTCGATATAGGCATAGTAAAGGCAGCAGACCCCCCAATCGACAGCGACAGCGACTGAGACGCCTACAGAAACGTTGACAGAGGCTGCGACGCCGACTGAGATGCCGACTGAGGAAGATAGGGGTGGATATAGGCATAGAGCAAGTAGCAGACCCCCCAATCGACAGCGGCAGCGACTGAGACGCCTTCAGAGACGCTGACAGAGGCTGCGACGCCGACTGAGACGCCGACTGAGGCAGATAGGGGTGGATATAGGCGTAGAGAAGGCAGCAGACCACCCAATCGAAAGCGCCAGTTACTGAGACACCTCCAGAGACGCTGACAGAGGCTGCGACGCCGACTGAGACGCCGACTGAGGCAGATATGGTTAGATATAGGCATAGAGAAAGCAGCAGACTCCCCCAATCGACTGCAGCAGTAACTGAGAATCTACAGATGCACTGACAGATGATGCGACGCCGACTGAGACGTCGACTGATGCTGATAGGGGTAGATATAGGCATAGAGAAGGCAGCAGACCCCCCAATCGACAGCGGCAGCGACTGAGACACCTACAGAGAAGCTGACAGAGGCTGCGACGCCGACTGAGGCAGATAGGGTTAGATATAGGCATAGAGAAGGCAGCAGACCCCCAATCGACAGCGGCAGCGACTGAGACGCCTACGGATACACTGACAGAGGTTGCGACGCCGACTGAGACGCCGACTGAGACGCCGACTGAGGCAGATAGGAGTATATATTGGCATAGAGAAGGCAGCAGACCCCCCAATCGACAGCGGCAGCGACTGAGACGCCTAAAGAAATGCTGACAGAGGCTGCGACGCCGACTCAGAAGTCGGCTGAGGCAGATAGGGGTATATATAAGCATAGAGAATTGAGCAGACCCCCCAAGCGACAGCGGCAGCGACTGAGACGCCTTCAGAGACGCTGACAGAAGCTGCGACGCCGACTGAGACGCCGAA
Source organism: Clusia tigrina (assembly GCA_920105625.2). NCBI lineage: Eukaryota > Metazoa > Arthropoda > Insecta > Diptera > Clusiidae > Clusia > Clusia tigrina. The sequence continues at coordinate 91,366,293 of OV050031.1, forward strand.
TGAGGCAGATAGGGGTAGATATAGGTATAGAGAAGGCAGCAGGACCCCCAATAAACAGCGGCAACGTCTAAGACTCCTACAGAGACGCTGACGCGGTGCGACACCGACTGAGAGGCCTACTGAGGAAGATAAGGGTAGATATAGGCATAGAGAAGGCAGCAGACTCCCTAATCGACTGCGGCAGCGACTGAGACGCCTACATAAACGCTGACAGAGGCTGCGACGCTGACTGGGGCAGATAGGGGTGGATATAGGCATAGTGAAGGCAGCAGACCCCCCAATCGACAGCGGCAGCGACTGAGACGCCTACAGAAACGTTGACAGAGGCTGCGACGCCGACTGAGATGCCGACTGAGGAAGATAGGGGTGGATATAGGCATAGAGCAGGTAGCAGACCCCCAATCGACAGCGGCAGTGACTGAGACGCCTTCAGAGACGCTGACAGAGGCTGCGACGCCGACTGAGACGCCGACTGAGGCAGATAGGGGTGGATATAGGCGTAGAGAAGGCAGCAGACCCACAATCGAAAGCGCCAGCTACTGAGACACCTCCAGAGACGCTGACAGAGGCTGCGACGCCGACTGAGACGCCGACTGAGGCAGATATGGTTAGATATAGGCATAGAGAAAGCAGCAGACTCCCCCAATCGACTGCGGCAGTACCTGAGAATCTACAGATGCGCTGACAGATGTTGCGACGCCGACTGAGACGTCGACTGATACTGACAGAGGTTGCGACACCGATTGAGACGCCGACTGAGACGAGGACTCAGGCAGATAGGAGTAGATATTGGCATAGAGAAGGCAGCAGACCCCCCAATCGGCAGCGGCAGCGACTGAGACGCCTAAAAAAACGCTGACAGAGGCTGCGACGCCGACTGAGGCAGATAGGGGTAGATATAGGCATAGAGAAGGCAGCAGACCCCTCAATCGACAGCGGCAGCGACTGAGACACCTACAGAGACGCTGACAGAGGTTGCGACTCCGTCTCAGATGCCGACTGAGGCAGATAGGCGTAGATGTAGACATTGCGAAAGCAGCAGACTCCCCAATCGACAGCGGCAGCGACTAAGACGCCTGCAGAGATGCTGACGGAGGCTACGACGACGACTGAGGCAGATAGGGGTAGATATAGGCATAGAGAAGGCAGCAAACCCCCCCAATCGACTGCGGCAGCGACTGAGACGCCTTCAGAGACGCTGACAGAGGCTGCGACGCCGACAGAGACGCCGACTGAGGCGCCGACTGAGGCAGATAGGGGTAGATATAGGCATAGAGAAGGCAGCAGACCCCCCCAATCGACAGCGGCAGCGACTGAGACACCTACAGAGACGCTGACAGAGGCTGCGACGCCGACTGCGATGCCGACTGAGGCAGATAGGGGTAGATATAGGCATAGAGAAGGCAGCAGACCCCCCAATCGAGAGCGGCAGCGACTGAGACACCTACAGAGACGCTGACAGAGGCTGCGACAGCGACTGAGACCCCGACTGAGGCAGATAGGGGTAGATATAGGCATAGAGAAGGCAGAAGACCCCCCAATCGACAGCGGCAGCGACTGAGACACCTACAGAGACGCTGACAGAGGCTCCGACACCGACTGAGACGCCGACTGAGGCAGATAGGGGTAGATATAGGCATAGAGAAGGCAGCCGACCCCCCAATCGACAGCGGCAGCGACTGAGACGCCTTCAGAGACGCTGACAGAGGCTGCCACGCCGATTGAGACGCCGACTGAGGCTGATAGGGGAAGATATAGGCGTAGAGAAGGCAGCAGACACCCCGATCGAAAGCAGCAGCGACTGAGACGCCTACAGAAACGCTGACAGAGGCTGCGACGCCGCCTGAGGCAGATAGGGGTAGATATAGGCATAGAATAGGCAGCAGACATCCCAATCGGCAGCAGCAGCGACTGAGACACCTACAGAGACGCTGACACAGGCTGCGACGACGACTGAGTCGCCGACTGAGGCACTTAGGGGTATATATAGGCATAGAGAAGGCAGCAAACCCCTCCAATCGACTGCGGCAGCGACTGAGACGCCTTCAGAGACGCTGACAGAGGCTGCGAAGCCGACTGAGACGCCGACTGAGGCAGATAGGGGAAGATATAGGCATAGAGAAGGCAGCAGACACCCCGATCGAAAGCAGCAACAACTGAGACGCCTACAGAAATGCTGACAGAGGCTGCGACGCCGACTGAGGCAGACAGGGGTAGATATAGGCATAGAATAGGCAACAGACATCCCAATCGACAGCAGCAGCGACTGAGACACCCACAGAGACGCTGACAGAGGCTGCGACGACGACTGAGTCGCCGACTGAGGCACATGGGGGTAGATATAGGCATAGAGAAGGCAGCAAACCCCCCAATCGACTGCGGCAGCGACTTAGATGCCTTCAGAGACGCTGACAGAGGTTGCGACGCCGACTGAGACACCAACTGAGACACCGACTGAGGCAGATAGGGGTAGATATAGGCATAGAGAAGGCAGCAGACCCCCCAATGGACAGCGGCAGCGACTGAGACACCTACACAGACGCTGACAGAGGCTGCGACGCCGACTGAGGCAGACAGGGTTAGATAATGGCATAGAGATAGCAGAAGCCCCCCCAATCGACAGCGGCAGCGACTGATCACATACAGATACACTGACAGAGGTTGCGACGCCGACTGAGACGCCGACTGAGGCAGATAGGGGTAGATATAGGCATAGAGAAGGCAGCAGACCCCCAAATCGACAACGGCAGCGACAGAGACGCCTACAGAAACGCTGACAGAGGCTGCGACGCCGACTGAGGCAGATAGGGGTGGATATAGGCATAGAGAAGGCAGCAGACCCCCAATAGAAAGCGCCAGCTGCTGAGATACCTACAGAGACGCTGACAGAGGCTGCGACGCCGACTGAGGCAGATAGGGTTAGATATAGGCATAGAGATAGCAGCAGACTCCCCCAATCGACTGCGGCAGTAACTGAGAATCTACAGATGCGCTGACAGAGGTTGCGACGTCGACTGAGACATCGACTGATGCTGATAGGGGTAGATATAGGCATAGAGAAGGCAGCAGACCCCCAATCGACAGCGACAGCGACTGAGACGCCTACAGAAACGCTGACAGAGGCTGCGACGTCGACCGCGACGCCGACTGAGGCAGATAGGGGTAGATATAGGCATAGAGAAGGCAGCAGACCCCCCAATCGACAGCGGCAGCGACTGAGACACCTACAGAGACGCTGACAGAGGCTGCGACACCGACTGAGACTCCGACTGAGGCAGATAGGGGTGGATATAGGCATAGAGCAGGTAGCAGACCCCCCAATCGACAGCGGCAGCGACTGAGACGCCTTCAGAGACGCTGACAGAGGCTGCGACGCCGACTGAGGCAGATAGGGGTGGATATAGGCGTAGAGAAGGCAGCAGACCCCCCAATCGAAAGCGCCAGCTACTGAGACACCTCCAGAGACGCTGACAGAGGCTGCGACGCCGACTGAGACGCCGACTGAGGCAGATATGGTTAGATATAGGCATAGAGAAAGCAACAGACTCCCCCAATCGACTGCGGCAGTAACTGAGAATCTACAGATGCGCTGACAGAGGTTGCGACGCCGACTGAGACGTCGACTGATGCTGATAGGGGTAGATATAGGCATAGAGAAGGCCGCAGACCCCCCCAATCGACAGCGGCAGCGACTGAGACACCTACGGATACACTGACAGAGGTTGCGACGCCGACTGAGACGTCGACTGATGCTGATAGGGGTAGATATAGGCATAGAGAAGGCAGCAGACCCCCATTCGACAGCGGCAGCGACTGAGACGCCCACGGATACACTGACAGAGGTTGCGACGCCGACTGAGACGCCGACTGAGATGCCGACTGAGACGCCGACTGAGACGCCGACTGAGGCAGATAGGAGTAGATATTGGCATAGAGAAGGCAGCAGACCCCCCAATCGACAGCGGCAGCGACTGAGACGCCTAAAGAAACGCTGACAGAGGCTGCGACGCCGACTGAGGCAGATAGGAGTGGATATAGGCATAGAGAAGGCAGCAGACCCCCATTCGACAGCGGCAGCGACTGAGACGCCCACGGATACACTGACAGAGGTTGCGACGCCGACTGAGACGCCGACTGAGATGCCGACTGAGACGCCGACTGAGACGTCGACTGATGCTGATAGGGGTAGATATAGGCATAGAGAAGGCAGCAGACCCCCAATCGACAGCGGCAGCCACTGAGACGCCTACAGAAACGTTGACAGAGGCTGCGACGCCGACTGAGATGCCGACTGATTAAGATAGGGGTGGATATAGGCACAGAGAAGGCAGCAGACCCCCAATCGACAGCGGCAGCGACTGAGACGCCTACGGATACACTGACAGAGGTTGCGACGCCGACTGAGGCAGATAGGGATAGATATTGGCATAGAGAAAGCAGCAGACCCCCCATTCGACAGCGGCAGCGACTGAGACACCTACAGAGACGCTGACAGAGGTTGCGACTCCGTCTCAGATGCCGACTGAGGCAGATAGGCGTAGATGTAGACATTGCGAAAGCAGCAGACTCCCCAATCGACAGCGGCAGCGACTAAGACGCCTGCAGAGATGCTGACGGAGGCTACGACGACGACTGAGGCAGATAGGGGTAGATATAGGCATAGAGAAGGCAGCAAACCCCCCCAATCGACTGCGGCAGCGACTGAGACGCCTTCAGAGACGCTGACAGAGGCTGCGACGCCGACAGAGACGCCGACTGAGGCGCCGACTGAGGCAGATAGGGGTAGATATAGGCATAGAGAAGGCAGCAGACCCCCCAATCGAGAGCGGCAGCGACTGAGACACCTACAGAGACGCTGACAGAGGCTGCGACAGCGACTGAGACCCCGACTGAGGCAGATAGGGGTAGATATAGGCATAGAGAAGGCAGAAGACCCCCCAATCGACAGCGGCAGCGACTGAGACACCTACAGAGACGCTGACAGAGGCTCCGACACCGACTGAGACGCCGACTTAGGCAGATAGGGGTAGATATAGGCATAGAGAAGGCAGCCGACCCCCCAATCGACAGCGGCAGCGACTGAGACGCCTTCAGAGACGCTGACAGAGGCTGCCACGCCGATTGAGACGCCGACTGAGGCTGATAGGGGAAGATATAGGCGTAGAGAAGGCAGCAGACACCCCGATCGAAAGCAGCAGCGACTGAGACGCCTACAGAAACGCAGACAGAGGCTGCGACGCCGCCTGAGGCAGATAGGGGTAGATATAGGCATAGAATAGGCAGCAGACATCCCAATCGGCAGCAGCAGCGACTGAGACACCTACAGAGACGCTGACACAGGCTGCGACGACGACTGAGTCGCCGACTGAGGCACTTAGGGGTATATATAGGCATAGAGAAGGCAGCAAACCCCTCCAATCGACTGCGGCAGCGACTGAGACGCCTTCAGAGACGCTGACAGAGGCTGCGAAGCCGACTGAGACGCCGACTGAGGCAGATAGGGGAAGATATAGGCATAGAGAAGGCAGCAGACACCCCGATCGAAAGCAGCAACAACTGAGACGCCTACAGAAATGCTGACAGAGGCTGCGACGCCGACTGAGGCAGACAGGGGTAGATATAGGCATAGAATAGGCAACAGACATCCCAATCGACAGCAGCAGCGACTGAGACACCCACAGAGACGCTGACAGAGGCTGCGACGACGACTGAGTCGCCGACTGAGGCACATGGGGGTAGATATAGGCATAGAGAAGGCAGCAAACCCCCCAATCGACTGCGGCAGCGACTTAGATGCCTTCAGAGACGCTGACAGAGGTTGCGACGCCGACTGAGACACCAACTGAGACACCGACAGGGCAAATAGGGGTAGATATAGGCATAGAGAAGGCAGCAGACCCCCCCAATGGACAGCGGCAGCGACTGAGACACCTACACAGACGCTGACAGAGGCTGCGACGCCGACTGAGGCAGACAGGGTTAGATAATGGCATAGAGATAGCAGAAGCCCCCCCAATCGACAGCGGCAGCGACTGATCACATACAGATACACTGACAGAGGTTGCGACGCCGACTGAGACGCCGACTGAGGCAGATAGGGGTAGATATAGGCATAGAGAAGGCAGCAGACCCCCAAATCGACAACGGCAGCGACTGAGACGCCTACAGAAACGCTGACAGAGGCTGCGACGCCGACTGAGGCAGATAGGGGTGGATATAGGCATAGAGAAGGCAGCAGACCCCCAATAGAAAGCGCCAGCTGCTGAGATACCTACAGAGACGCTGACAGAGGCTGCGACGCCGACTGAGGCAGATAGGGTTAGATATAGGCATAGAGATAGCAGCAGACTCCCCCAATCGACTGCGGCAGTAACTGAGAATCTACAGATGCGCTGACAGAGGTTGCGACGTCGACTGAGACATCGACTGATGCTGATAGGGGTAGATATAGGCATAGAGAAGGCAGCAGACCCCCAATCGACAGCGACAGCGACTGAGACGCCTACAGAAACGCTGACAGAGGCTGCGACGCCGACCGCGACGCCGACTGAGGCAGATAGGGGTAGATATAGGCATAGAGAAGGCAGCAGACCCCCCAATCGACAGCGGCAGCGACTGAGACACCTACAGAGACGCTGACAGAGGCTGCGACACCGACTGAGACTCCGACTGAGGCAGATAGGGGTGGATATAGGCATAGAGCAGGTAGCAGACCCCCCAATCGACAGCGGCAGCGACTGAGACGCCTTCAGAGACGCTGACAGAGGCTGCGACGCCGACTGAGGCAGATAGGGGTGGATATAGGCGTAGAGAAGGCAGCAGACCCCCCAATCGAAAGCGCCAGCTACTGAGACACCTCCAGAGACGCTGACAGAGGCTGCGACGCCGACTGAGACGCCGACTGAGGCAGATATGGTTAGATATAGGCATAGAGAAAGCAACAGACTCCCCCAATCGACTGCGGCAGTAACTGAGAATCTACAGATGCGCTGACAGAGGTTGCGACGCCGACTGAGACGTCGACTGATGCTGATAGGGGTAGATATAGGCATAGAGAAGGCCGCAGACCCCCCCAATCGACAGCGGCAGCGACTGAGACACCTACGGATACACTGACAGAGGTTGCGACGCCGACTGAGACGTCGACTGATGCTGATAGGGGTAGATATAGGCATAGAGAAGGCAGCAGACCCCCATTCGACAGCGGCAGCGACTGAGACGCCCACGGATACACTGACAGAGGTTGCGACGCCGACTGAGACGCCGACTGAGATGCCGACTGAGACGCCGACTGAGACGCCGACTGAGGCAGATAGGGGTAGATATAGGCATAGAGAAGGCAGCAGACCCCCCAATCGACAGCGGCAGCGACTGAGACGCCTAAAGAAACGCTGACAGAGGCTGCGACGCCGACTGAGGCAGATAGGAGTGGATATAGGCATAGAGAAGGCAGCAGACCCCCATTCGACAGCGGCAGCGACTGAGACGCCCACGGATACACTGACAGAGGTTGCGACGCCGACTGAGACGCCGACTGAGATGCCGACTGAGACGCCGACTGAGACGTCGACTGATGCTGATAGGGGTAGATATAGGCATAGAGAAGGCAGCAGACCCCCAATCGACAGCGGCAGCCACTGAGACGCCTACAGAAACGTTGACAGAGGCTGCGACGCCGACTGAGATGCCGACTGATTAAGATAGGGGTGGATATAGGCACAGAGAAGGCAGCAGACCCCCAATCGACAGCGGCAGCGACTGAGACGCCTACGGATACACTGACAGAGGTTGCGACGCCGACTGAGGCAGATAGGGATAGATATTGGCATAGAGAAAGCAGCAGACCCCCCATTCGACAGCGGCAGCGACTGAGACACCTACAGAGAAGCTGACAGAGGCTGCGACGCCGACTGAGGCAGATAGAGTTAGATATTGGCATAGAGAAAGCAGCACACCCCCCCAATCGACAGCGGCAGCGACTGAGACGCCTACGGATACACTGACAGAGGTTGCGACGCCGACTGAGGCAGATAGGGGTAGATATAGGCATAGAGAAGGCAGCAGACCCCCAATCGACAGCGGCAGCGACTGAGACGCCTACGGATACACTGACAGAGGTTGCGACGCCGACTGAGACGCCGACTGAGACGCCGACTGAGGCAGATAGGAGTAGATGTTGGCATACAGAAGGCAGCAGACCCCCCAATCGACAGCGGCAGCGACTGAGACGCCTAAAGAAACGCTGACAGAGGCTGCGACGCCGACTGAGGCAGATAGGGGTGGATATAGGCATAGAGAAGGCAGCAGACCCCCCAATCGACAGCGGCAACGACTGAGACGCCTAAAGAAACGCTGACAGAGGCTGCGACGCCGACTAAGGCAGATAGGGGTGGATATTGGCATAGAGAAGGCAGCAGGACCCCCCAATCGACAGCGGCAACGACTAAGACTCCTACAGAGACGCTGACGTGGTGCGACACCGACTGAGAGGCCTACTGAGGAAAATAAGGGTAGATATAGGCATAGAGAAGGCAGCAGACTCCCTAATCGACTGCGGCAGCGACTGAGACGCCTACATAAACGCTGACAGAGGCTGCGACGCCGACTGGGGCAGATAGGGGTAGATATAGGCATAGTGAAGGCAGCAGACCCCCCAATCGACAGCGGCAGCGACTGAGACGCCTACAGAAACGTTGACAGAGGCTGCGACGCCGACTGAGATGCCGACTGAGGAAGATAGGGGTGGATATAGGCATAGAGCAGGTAGCAGACCCCCCAATCGACAGCGGCAGCGACTGAGACGCCTTCAGAGACGCTGACAGAGGCTGCGACGCCGACTGAGGCAGATAGGGGTGGATATAGGCGTAGAGAAGGCATCAGACCCCTGTTGGGGTCCTCGTGTCTGCTTGTCGGCGAGAGCGACGTCCTGTCGCAGTTCTTCCGGGCGCGTGGCTGCAAATCAAGAACCCTCACGTAGAGTACAAACACTTTCGCTTTTCAGTTTTAAAACACAAGCGACTTTATTCTTAAAATGCTAGTTCTTATATACTATTTACAAATAAACATTACAGTCTACGTCTTCACTTTTCTGGTGTTCCAGTTACGCAATTGTTATTTGGTGTCAGTTGCTCAAGCCCGCTGACTTACTGCAAGTAAAAGTGTCGTCGGTGCATTCTAAATGCCCTTCGTCAGCTTGACTGCGGAACTGTGACACCCTAAAAGTTTACATCATAATTAATGAATAATTACTGTTCATTTTCAATATTTGCACCCTAAAAATATGTGCGTTCTTAATGAATTTAATAGGAGCCGGTGCTGTGAGTTAACTACGCGTAAGTAGCTTGATTCTAACTCACAACATCCCTCCCCTCTTTCTAAAAGAAGTTAGTGCAACTAACTTCCATAAAATCTCTACAATATTTTTCTTGCACTGTAAACAATTATGTGCATTTATTTAACTCTATAGTACATATATATAATTTGTTTTATTTTTTTCCATGAAATCGCCTTGTTTGGGTTCTATCAGGGTTTTTTCTTCCTTTTTTTATTCTTTTCTTTTCCATATATATTTTTTTTTTCTCTAGCTTTTATTTTCTTTTGTAGTTTTCTTTCTTTTATTTTTATTTTTTTCTTTACTTTGTTTTTGTTTTTGTTTGTTTGTTTTTTTTTTTTTTTTTTTTTTTTTTTTTTATCCATCATTATTTTTTTTTTTTATATTCCCCTTTTTATAATTTGGTCTTTCATTGACTCTTTTCTCATTGGCGTATATACAAATATCTAAACAATAACACAATTCTATTCTATACATAAAACCTTATATTATACTGCGCCCTCTGCTACCTGCTGGTCCAGTTGACGACCGTCGTTGTCAGAGTGAAGTCCCTCGATGAACTCTGCATACCCCTCCCTTCTTTCTGGATCGGTACGTACAAAGATGATGCAAGCTTGCGCGACTAGATGCGCTTCTGACGAAATCAAAATAACTATTCGATATTCGCTTAGTGAGTGACAATGGATATTTTCTCATTGGAGAAATCGTTACGAAGTTTAGTCGATAAAGCTTGGCTAAGTTATGTTCGATCTTTTCGTGGTTAAAACGATTTTTGCGCCAGGAGATTATTCTGCGAAGCTAATTGAACGATAGTAGTTGTGGCTGTTATTGTTATTGTAGCCGTTTCTCGGTGAAATTACGGAGTAACCTCGGGTTTTGGCTAAAATTACCTTTTCTTATTTCTAGACAATAATACAATATACATACTGACATATGTAATAATGGCAGACATCTTGGAATTTTTTTATCCGGACAACGTACATGTTAGTGTTTTTCATGCCATTTCGTCAGTTATGCAATAAAACTCAAGTATTATTTGACTTTTCATAAGCTTAAATCGTAGTCATCTCGCAGATGGGAAGTTGGAAGCTCTTCCACTCTTTCATATAAAAATGAATTCTCACTAATTTCGTTTTCGTTCCTTCCAACCCAAAAATTATCTCTGGACATCATCGTTGCCAAACTCGTCTTTCTTCCTTTGCGGCTTACTGATCACTTTTCTTCTACGTCTTCTTACTTCTTCTCATTCAGTCAGATTTTTGTTCGCTGCACTTGCATTTCATCTACTGGTCTCCTGGATGTTGGTTAACATATTACTCAGTCTTCGACGCTGCAGGAAGTCCCTTCCAGGTTCATGCTGCACCATATTGAACCATCCAGATGTTTGTTCACCAACGCCTGAATATCTAAAAACAATACGCTTAGCTTATCGGACTTGCCGAGTTTTAATTATTCTTACTAGCTATTACATTCATTCAATTTTTAATATTTTCCCTAACGTAAAGAGTAAATTGGATTTAAATCTATATATCGCTTATCTACTACGTCTCAACAAACAAACTATAAACAAGTAACAAAAACTATTTCCTTTACTATGATACATTTTCGTACAATTGTTGGCGGCATTAAAACTTTAAATCCTTCTCAAATATATACATTTTACAACAATTTGCTTCATACATAACAATTATTTTCTAATTAAATTATATGCCGCCCAAAAAAATTTGTTTATATCAATTCTTGGCAAAACTAGTGCCTCTTACATAAGCGAGTACATAAAAGATAAAATTATTATTTATTTTTTCTTTTCTTTAGACAATTCATTATTCCTTTCATATCATTTCTCTTTTTACATATATTTTTAAATTTTTCAATTCTGAGCAAATTCTATTGCCCCCTGACATAAACCAGAATATTTAAGATAAACCCGTTTATGTGAAAACATTGTCCATTGCATGACTATATCTTTCATCGCATACAATTACTTTTTATTTAAATTTACTTCTAGCCTGATATGTATATATCCATTAACGATTTTATTTTCCATCCTGTAATTAGCTCGTATATGGCTACATACATACATTCGAGGCGCTTTAAATTACCTAGAATTAATTACTAAAGTTATTTTCCCCAATTAACTATACATTTTTTCGAATTTCCATACGCTAATTTCCTAAACAATAAACAGTTAAAACCTATGTACGAGTATATCTACATATAGCCTGCTGCAGTATCTGCAAATATATACATACGCACATACCCATTCCTAATAACTAGAATACTTACTTCTTTAAATATACATTCGTACATTCATTCTTTATCTTATACACATATATACATACTCGTATATATACTTACTTCACCAGCAGTTCCGTTGCCTGGCGTTAATGCTCATGCATCGAATTTCAGTGCATACACTGCCGTATGTGTGTATGTACATATTCGAAGTTTTGTTTTATATTACTTACCCACGATTGTCTTACTATCTTACTTTATTTTTTAATTACGTGCAATATTTATCATTATTTAAAAAAAAAAAATATTTTTCCCTACTATGCTTCGTTCGGCCACAGTGCATAATAAGCACTTTTATTACGTCAACTTTAATCGCTCGATTTTAAGTGGCACACTTCTACTGGCCTTGACTTTGAGAATCGGAACTGTGTGTGTTATTTGATACACACACGTACATGTTTACGTTGTTATTTTTGTGTTTACACTTGTAAGACACTGCTAACACATGTCTTTATTTGTGTGGTCTAATGTGGAATAATTTCAACAAATTATTATGTAGCTTTTTATTTTTGCCCTTAATTGTTACGACCGTTGTAACTGGGCTTTTGATCTCTGCTACTACATAGGGACCTATCCACACAGGTGAGAATTTGTTTCTCCTAGCCTGATTCTTCATTAGTACTTGATCACCCACATGAAAAACTACTGGGTTTAGTACCTTGTTATAGGCTTCCCTGGCCACTCGTTTAGCACATTCCTTGTTTTCTCTAACCAATTCGTGCGCTCGCTGTAACTGATACTTCTGCACTTTATTCGGGTTATCAGCATTGTATACAGGCGCACATTTGCGCTTCAAATTCGCTGGCATGTTGAAATCAAACCCGTAGAGTGTTCTAAATGGAGTTTGCTTCGTTGATACATGCACAGTATTGTTGTGTACGTGCATTGCAGTGGTCAACCATTGATCCCAATTCGAGCCGTCTTCCTTGGCGAAACTGCGCAAGTACTCGGCCAGAGGTCGATGACTACGTTCCAGTGAGCCATTCGCCTGCGGATGATATGGTGTTATATGCAACTTCTTAATTCCCAGCATTTTACATGTTTCTGAGAATAATTTCGATACGAAATTTGAACCATTGTCGGTTATCAAAACCTTAGGTATGTTGTATCGTGCTACTATTTCATCAAAGAATGCTTTGGCCACCGTGCTTGCTTCAGCATCGGGTATAGCCACGCACGCCATATACTTTGAGAAATCGTCTTGGAACGTCAAAATATATTTATTCCCCGAAACAGTCTCAGGTAAAATACCTACAATATCCATATGAACTTTATCAAATGGCTGTTTAGGTGTGTCAGCTAACACCATTGGCATCTTTGTCAGCCTTGAACTTTTGTTGGCCTGACATTTTGGACAACTCTTTATATATTTCTTAATGTCCTTGAGCATACCCTTCCATCCGTATACTCGCCTAATTCTGTCATGGGTTTTCCAGAATCCCTGGTGGCCACCCAGAGGTGAATCATGGAAACCCTTTAATACAGCCTGGATATCCTTTATATCCTCCAGCCATTCTACATTACTGGCTGCTTGCTCATTGGCATCGAAACCCGCATTGCTAACATCTCTTGTAGCATCAACTTTATCCTTCTGCATTCTCTCGGCCTTCTCCTTATCCGACCGTGCTTTGGACCTTGTTTGCACTACTGATACTTTCTGTGCCTGCGGTACTCTGCTGAGTGCATCGGCATTCAGATTCTTCTTCCCAGGTTTGTATATGATTTCAAAATCATACTCAGACAATTTGTGTCTGAACCTGGCTAGCCTAGACGTTTGGTCTTTCAAGTTGGCTATGCCTCTCAACGGCTGGTGATCAGTGTATATCTTGAATGGGCGTCCTAGCAAATATGCTCTAAAATTCTTCGTAGCCCATACTACGGCTAGAAATTCTTTTTCTATTGTGGAGTATCTCTTTTCCGTGTCGCTAAGCGCTCTGCTTGCGAATGCTATTGGTCGGTCATTACCGACTTCCCCTTGTGATAATACTGCCCCTAATGCTTCATTGCTAGCATCAGTGGTCAACAAAAAGGTTTGCTCAAAGTCGGGGTACGCCAAAATTGGTGGCGAGCTAATTATTTCTTTTAGCCTCTCGAATGCTTGCTGACATCTCTCTGTCCATTCGAACTTTGCTTCTTTACGTAGCAACTTGTTAATTGGCAACGCAATTCCGGCTAGTCCTTCCACGAACTTTCTATAATAGTTCACTAGTCCTAGGAATGCTTGCACTTCTTTTCTGTTTCTTGGAATCGCTAGATTTTTAACGCATTCCACCTTCTGCGGGTCAGGCAGTGCTCCTGCTTCTGAGCAACGATGGCCTAAATAAACCACCTCTCTTCGCAAAAATTGACACTTCTCCGTGTTCAATTTCAAATTGTGTTCTCGTAATTTCTGGAGCACCTTGCACAAGCGTTGCGAATGCTGCTGCAAGTTCTTCCCATAAATTACAATATCATCGAGATACACAAAACAATCTAACCCTGGTAAGCCTGTTAGCACATGGTTCATTAGCCGTTGGAAGGTAGCCGGTGCTCCTGTTAATCCAAACGGCATTCTATTGAACTCGTAATGGCCTAAACCGGTGCTGAACGCGGTTTTCTGCTTATCTTGGGTATCCACCAGGACTTGGTGGTAGCCACTCGCTAAATCAAGCGTAGAAAAATATCTACTATGCCCCAATTGATCCAGAATCTCTTCTATCCTTGGAATCGGGAACACCTGCTTGATAGTGGCGTCGTTCAATTTCCTAAAATCGACGACCATTCTCCACTTCTTCTGACCCTGAGCACCTCCCTTCTTTGGTACCAAAATTATTGGTGAATTCCAAGGCGAGATACTCGGTGAAATTATGTTATCTTTTAACATTCCCTGCACTTGCCTATTTACCTCATCTTTGTGAGCCTGTGGCAATCTGTATTGCTTCTGGTTTATTGGTGCTTGATCCACCCTAGTAGGTATTTCATGCTCTACCTCTGGTGTATACGTCAACTGGTCTCCTTCCAGCAAAAATATGTCATGGAATGACGTACAAATGGCCTCTATTGATGCCTTTTCTTCTAAATTTACGCTTGGGTCTAGCTTCAGTGATTCTAGCACTCGCTCCATTCTTTCTCTTATATCAACTTGTTTAATCTGATTCACCGATCTATAATTCGGTTCCTTAAAATTATCATAGCTAGTGAACTTAGGCCTAAAATCCTCCTCCATCAAGTAGTCCTTTTCCGATGCATTGAGTACGCAAGCGTACACCTTTCCCTTGTCAACGTGCGTTATGGTTTCCCCCATATATACGCCCTCCGCTAGCTGCTGCTTGTGTAAAACAACAGTCCTAAGTTTCGTATTTACATGCATAGTAACTACTCTGGTTGACCTTCCGTTTACTACCTCCATACCACACTTCTTAACCCCAGTCACGGTTCCTTCCTGCCATGACATTAATGGAAAAGTAAGGATTCTATGCTTATTGTTATCATAGAATGATAACTGCTTATCGAGCGCATCCAGTATGGTGCGTCCCCAAAGATTATCACGGCCAATTATTCCATCAGCCGGGATACCTTTCCTATCCACTTCCACTGCGTGCACTCTAAAACTCATACCCTTAACTCCACTGTGCCCTATTCTGAGCGACCCCAATGTCCTAATGCACCCTCCAAACGCTCCGTTAAGGGTTCTTAAGTCCATTTGATTAATGTCTAGTCCCTTCCGTAAAACACTAGATTTTACGAGGCTAGTGTCCGCCCCTGAATCTACTAATAGCACTAGTTTTCCACTCGCTGCTTCCTCGCAGGGCATCTCGATGAAGGCATCACCTATCCTGCTCATAGCGAAGCAATGTCCTTCTGTTCCCAACATGGACGCGTATCCACTTCCTAACTCTTCGTGATACTGGAGAGCCTCCTGCTCCTCCTTCTCCTGGACTGTAGTTCCTACATTACTAGTCCCACGTATTTCCGGCCTTATTATTACTCTCTTTCTTTTGGCTTTCCAGTCTACTGGCCTCGACTGGGCCGCTGGAAGTTTCCCTGGTTCCTTTGTTGGAACTGTCTATCCCTGCATTCCGCAGCACGATGCCCCATCCGTCCACATGAGAAGCATTTCAACCCCTGTTGTGTGTTGCCTAACCTTTGTCCACCTCTAAAATTCCAATTTGGTCGCTGCTGACCATTCCCCGTGTTGAAAGGATTTCTTCCTTCCGTTGAGTTGACTCGAGGACCACTACCCCTGCTGTCCCTTAAGGGTGGATCTGGGCGCCTCGTACCTGGCTGCCTTCTACTTTGATCCCATTTATTGTCTAATTGGCACCGTCTACTTGCCTCATGACCATATGTTTGGCACTCCATACAATAGGGCGTATTCTTGCGTGTAATGCATTCATCTCTTGTATGGCCTGGCCTATGGCAGAACGAACATGTGGGAGCCTTCTGTACAACCCCCCTGTGCGGATTTCTCTGATACGCGGCTCTGCTGTCGGAGATACCGGGATTATACGCTCCTCTGTATACGTTTGGGACGAAATTATTTCCTTCTCTATCCATGACAGCGGCAATTAAATTGTCCTGTCTATTTTCCAACATATGTATCTCCCCCAATCCGGCCGTACTCCGTTCCACAAGGACTTGCGCTCGAATTGCTTCTTCTACCAATTCCTCCAGATTTCCTGTTTTGCTATTCAGCATATGAATTTTAAGAGCGGAGTTGCGGAGCCCCACTACGAAAGTCGTTAACACCGACTTGTCAACTTCGTATAATAACGCGGTATCACCAATGCCATCGTACTTATTCTTGATTACTTCTTGGGCCATCATCCGAAGTGACTCCAAACGCCTGGCAAAGGCGCGTATGTCTTCCCCTGCCAGTTGTTTCCCGATTCTAATTTCTTGGGATATGTCTTCCAGAGTTCTCTCCTTTAGATAAGTTCTCTTCAGAAGGCCGTAAAGTTCATTCACACTGGCGAATTGTTTTGGCAGCACAAGGTTGTACGCATCTCCAAATAACCTTTGCTTAACACAGTCAAAGAAGTCCTGCAACTCATCAGGGCCTATGCTTCGCTTTGCAAGTTCACAACCTTGAATGAACCTGCTGAGTTCGGACCTTAAATCTTCTGAAGCAGCACCAGTAAACACAGGTACTAGCCTGGACACGGTCTTTGAAATCTCCTCTATACCCATTTTACGTATTTTTGTTTTACTTATGACCGGTAAAACTTGAGCGCTATCTTTGTGGGTCGTTCCTAGATTCACTTCTCCCGGATCTGAGAGGTAATTGACCAATGACGGACTCAAACTAATTAGTCTTCGATCGGTTGTTCGTACAGGCGAAATACTGTCCACAGTATTGGGCCTGTCCTGTACCGTTACTGCTTCTGGCTCTTTTGGCGTATATCCCTTATTTTTATTAGTTACCGGACGTTCTGGAGTAAATGGCTCGACACCGATTTCCGATGCGTCAAATAAAAATCCCGCTTCACTTTCTCCAGTCAATACTAATCTAGGCGTTACCACACGACCTATCCCTTCCGGAGTTAAATACTCCGGCCAGCGAACTTCAGGAGGCAATGTCAACACTGTCTGTGTAAATCCAGCCGATGCTGATTTTGATCTCTCCTTTCTATGTGGGTTGCTATTGGTCGCCCGTCCTCTTTTCAATCCTGCACACTCCTTTTCCAACAGCGTTGCTGCTTCCTCTGTTTCCGTCAATCTCTGAGAAAGTTCCTTTACCTTTTTCTCAAGATACTCTTTTTGTGCTCTCAAATCTTCTGTTTTCTTATGAAAACTGAATAACTTCACAACACCCCTAACTCACAACACCCCCCAATCGAAAGCGCCAGCTACTGAGACACCTCCAGAGACGCTGACAGAGGCTGCGACGCCGACTGAGACGCCGACTGAGGCAGATATGGTTAGATATAGGCATAGAGAAAGCAGCAGACTCCACCAATCGACTGCGGCAGTAACTGAGAATCTACAGATGCGCTGACAGAGGTTGCGACGCCGACTGAGACGTCGACTGATGCTGATAGTAGTAGATATAGGCATAGAGAAGGCCGCAGACCCCCCCAATCGACAGCGGCAGCGACTGAGACACCTACGGATACACTGACAGAGGTTGCGACGCCGACTGAGACGTCGACTGATGCTGATAGGGGTAGATATAGGCATAGAGAAGGCAGCAGACCCCCATTCGACAGCGGCAGCGACTGAGACGCCTACGGATACACTGACAGAGGTTGCGACGCCGACTGAGACGTCGACTGATGCTGATAGGGGTAGATATAGGCATAGAGAAGGCAGCAGACCCCCAATCGACAGCGGCAGCCACTGAGACGCCTACAGAAACGTTGACAGAGGCTGCGACGCCGACTGAGATGCCGACTGATTAAGATAGGGGTGGATATAGGCACAGAGAAGGCAGCAGACCCCCAATCGACAGCGGCAGCGACTGAGACGCCTACGGATACACTGACAGAGGTTGCGACGCCGACTGAGACGCCGACTGAGGCAGATAGGAGTAGATATTGGCATAGAGAAGGCAGCAGACCCCCCAATCGACAGCGGCAGCGACTGAGACGCCTAAAGAAACGCTGACAGAGGCTGCGACGCCGACTGAGGCATATAGGGGTGGATATAGGCATAGAGAAGGCAGCAGACCCCCAATCGACAGCGGCAGCAACTGAGACGCCTTCAGAGACGCTGACAGAGGCTGCGACGCCGACTGAGATGCCGACTGAGGAAGATAGGGGTGGATATAGGCATAGAGAAGGTAGCAGACCCCCCAATCGACAGCGGCAGCGACTGAGACGCCTTCAGAGACGCTTACAGAGGCTGCGACGCCGACTGAGACGCCGACTGAGGCAGATAGGGTTAGATATAGGCATAGAGAAAGCAGCATACCCCCCTAATCGACAGCGGCAGCGACTGAGACACCTACAGAGACGCTGACAGAGGCTGCGACACCGACTGAGACGCCGACTGAGGCAGATAGGGGTAGATATAGGTATAGAGAAGGCAGCAGGACCCCCAATCGACAGCGGCAACGTCTAAGACTCCTACAGAGACGCTGACGTGGTGCGACACCGACTGAGAGGCCTACTGAGGAAGATAAGGGTAGATATAGGCATAGAGAAGGCAGCAGACTCCCTAATCGACTGCGGCAGCGACTGAGACGCCTACATAAACGCTGACAGAGGCTGCGACGCCGACTGGGGCAGATAGGGGTCGATATAGGCATAGTAAAGACAGCAGACCCCCCAATCGACAGCGACAGCGACTGAGAGGCCTACAGAAACGTTGACAGAGGCTGCGACGCCGACTGAGATGCCGACTGAGGAAGATAGGGGTGGATATAGGCATAGAGCAGGTAGCAGACCCCCCAATCGACAGCGGCAGCGACTGAGACGCCTTCAGAGACGCTGACAGAGGCTGCGACGCCGACTGAGGCAGATAGGGGTGGATATAGGCGTAGAGAAGGCAGCAGACCCCCCAATCGAAAGCGCCAGCTACTGAGACACCTCCAGAGACGCTGACAGAGGCTGCGACGCCGACTGAGACGCCGACTGAGGCAGATATGGTTAGATATAGGCATAGAGAAAGCAGCAGAATCCCCCAATCGACTGCGGCAGTAACTGAGAATCTACAGATACGCTGACAGAGGTTGCGACGCCGACTGAGACGTCGACTATTGCTGATAGGGGTAGATATAGGCATAGAGAAGGCCGCAGACCCCCCCAATCGACAGCGGCAGCGACTGAGACACCTACGGATACACTGACAGAGGTTGCGACGCCGACTGAGACGTCGACTGATGCTGATAGGGGTAGATATAGGCATAGAGAAGGCAGCAGACCCCCATTCGACAGCGGCAGCGACTGAGACGCCTACGGATACACTGACAGAGGTTGCGACGCCGACTGAGACGTCGACTGATGCTGATAGGGGTAGGTATAGGCATAGAGAAGGCAGCAGACCCCCAATCGACAGCGGCAGCCACTGAGACGCCTACAGAAACGTTGACAGAGGCTGCGACGCCGACTGAGATGCCGACTGATTAAGATAGGGGTGGATATAGGCACAGAGAAGGCAGCAGACCCCCAATCGACAGCGGCAGCGACTGAGACGCCTACGGATACACTGACAGAGGTTGCGACGCCGACTGAGGCAGATAGGGGTAGATATTGGCATAGAGAAAGCAGCAGACCCCCCCTTCGACAGCGGCAGCGACTGAGACACCTACAGAGAAGCTGACAGAGGCTGCGACGCCGACTGAGGTAGATAGGGTTAGATATTGGCATAGAGAAAGCAGCACACCCCCCCAATCGACAGCGGCAGCGACCGAGACACCTACGGATACACTGACAGAGGTTGCGACGCCGACCGCGATGCCGACTGAGGCAGATAGGGGTAGATATAGGCATAGAGAAGGCAGCAGACCCCCAATCGACAGCGGCAGCGACTGAGACGCCTACGGATACACTGACAGAGGTTGCGACGCCGACTGAGACGCCGACTGAGACGCCGACTGAGACGCCGACTGAGGCAGATAGGAGTAGATATTGGCATAGAGAAGGCAGCAGACCCCCCAATCGACAGCGGCAGCGACTGAGACGCCTAAAGAAACGCTGACAGAGGCTGCGACGCCGACTGAGGCATATAGGGGTGGATATAGGCATAGAGAAGGCAGCAGACCCCCAATCGACAGCGGCAGCAACTGAGACGCCTTCAGAGACGCTGACAGAGGCTGCGACGCCGACTGAGATGCCGACTGAGGAAGATAGGGTTGGATATAGGCATAGAGAAGGTAGCAGACCCCCCAATCGACAGCGGCAGCGACTGAGACGCCTTCAGATACGCTGACAGAGGCTGCGACGCCGACTGAGACGCCGACTGAGGCAGATAGGGTTAGATATAGGCATAGAGAAAGCAGCATACCCCCCTAATCGACAGCGGCAGCGACTGAGACACCTACAGAGACGCTGACAGAGGCTGCGACACCGACTGAGACGCCGACTGAGGCAGATAGGGGTAGATATAGGTATAGAGAAGGCAGCAGGACCCCCAATCGACAGCGGCAACGTCTAAGACTCCTACAGAGACGCTGACGCGGTGCGACACCGACTGAGAGGCCTACTGAGGAAGATAAGGGTAGATATAGGCATAGAGAAGGCAGCAGACTCCCTAATCGACTGCGGCAGCGACTGAGACGCCTACATAAACGCTGACAGAGGCTGCGACGCCGACTGAGATGCCGACTGAGGAAGATAGGGGTGGATATAGGCATAGAGCAAGTAGCAGACCCCCCAATCGACAGCGGCAGCGACTGAGACGCCTTCAGAGACGCTGACAGAGGCTACGACGCCGACTGAGACGCCGACTGAGGCAGATATGCTTAGATATAGGCATAGAGAAAGCAGCAGACTCCCCCAATCGACTGCGGCAGTAACTGAGAATCTACAGATGCGCTGACAGATGATGCGACGCCGACTGAGACGTCGACTGATGCTGATAGGGGTAGATATAGGCATAGAGAAGGCCGCAGACCCCCCAATCGACAGCGGCAGCGACTGAGACGCCTACAGAGACGCTGACAGAGGCTGCGACACCGACTGAGACGCCGACTGAGGCAGATAGGGGTAGATATAAGCAGAGAGAAGGCAGCAGACCCCCCAATCGACAGCGGCAGCGACTGAGACACCTACAGAGAAGCTGACAGAGGCTGCGACGCCTAAAGAAACGCTGACAGAGGCTGCGACGCCGACTGAGGCAGATAGGGGTGGATATAGGCATAGAGAAGGCAGCAGACCCCCCAATCGACAGCGGCAACGACTGAGACGCCTAAAGAAACGCTGACAGAGGCTGCGACGCCGACTGAGGCAGATAGGGGTGGATATAGGCATAGAGAAGGCAGCAGGACCCCCCAATCGACAGCGGCAACGACTAAGACTCCTACAGAGACGCTGACGTGGTGCGACACCGACTGAGAGGCCTACTGAGGAAAATAAGGGTAGATATAGGCATAGAGAAGGCAGCAGACTCCCTAATCGACTGCGGCAGCGACTGAGACGCCTACATAAGCGCTGACAGAGGCCGCGACGCCGACTGGGGCAGATAGGGGTCGATATAGGCATAGTAAAGACAGCAGACCCCCCAATCGACAGCGACAGCGACTGAGACGCCTACAGAAACGTTGACAGAGGCTGCGACGCCGACTGAGATGCCGACTGAGGAAGATAGGGGTGGATATAGGCATAGAGCAGGTAGCAGACCCCCCAATCGACAGCGGCAGCGACTGAGACGCCTTCAGAGACGCTGACAGAGGCTGCGACGCCGACTGAGGCAGATAGGGGTGGATATAGGCGTAGAGAAGGCAGCAGACCCCCCAATCGAAAGCGCCAGCTACTGAGACACCTCCAGAGACGCTGACAGAGGCTGCGACGCCGACTGAGACGCCGACTGAGGCAGATATGGTTAGATATAGGCATAGAGAAAGCAGCAGACTCCCCCAATCGACTGCGGCAGTAACTGAGAATCTACAGATGCGCTGACAGAGGTTGCGACGCCGACTGAGACGTCGACTGATGCTGATAGGGGTAGATATAGGCATAGAGAAGGCCGCAGACCCCCCCAATCGACAGCGGCAGCGACTGAGACACCTACGGATACACTGACAGAGGTTGCGACGCCGACTGAGACGTCGACTGATGCTGATAGGGGTAGATATAGGCATAGAGAAGGCAGCAGACCCCCATTCGACAGCGGCAGCGACTGAGACGCCTACGGATACACTGACAGAGGTTGCGACGCCGACTGAGACGTCGACTGATGCTGATAGGGGTAGGTATAGGCATAGAGAAGGCAGCAGACCCCCAATCGACAGCGGCAGCCACTGAGACGCCTACAGAAACGTTGACAGAGGCTGCGACGCCGACTGAGATGCCGACTGATTAAGATAGGGGTGGATATAGGCACAGAGAAGGCAGCAGTCCCCCAATCGACAGCGGCAGCGACTGAGACGCCTACGGATACACTGACAGAGGTTGCGACGCCGACTGAGGCAGATAGGGGTAGATATTGGCATAGAGAAAGCAGCAGTCCCCCCATTCGACAGCGGCAGCGACTGAGACACCTACAGAGATGCTGACAGAGGCTGCGACGCCGACTGAGGTAGACAGGGTTAGATATTGGCATAGAGAAAGCAGCACACCCCCCCAATCGACAGCGGCAGCGACCGAGACACCTACGGATACACTGACAGAGGTTGCGACGCCGACCGCGATGCCGACTGAGGCAGATAGGGGTAGATATAGGCATAGAGAAGGCAGCAGACCCCCAATCGACAGCGGCAGCGACTGAGACGCCTACGGATACACTGACAGAGGTTGCGACGCCGACTGAGACGCCGACTGAGACACCGACTGAGACGCCGACTGAGACGCCGACTGACGCAGATAGGAGTAGATATTGGCATAGAGAAGGCAGCAGACCCCCCAATCGACAGCGGCAGCGACTGAGACGCCTAAAGAAACGCTGACAGAGGCTGCGACGCCGACTGAGGCATATAGGGGTGGATATAGGCATAGAGAAGGCAGCAGACCCCCAATCGACAGCGGCAGCAACTGAGACGCCTTCAGAGACGCTGACAGAGGCTGCGACGCCGACTGAGATGCCGACTGAGGAAGATAGGGGTGGATATAGGCATAGAGAAGGTAGCAGACCCCCCAATCGACAGCGGCAGCGACTGAGACGCCTTCAGAGACGCTGACAGAGGCTGCGACGCCGACTGAGACGCCGACTGAGGCAGATAGGGTTAGATATAGGCATAGAGAAAGCAGCATACCCCCCTAATCGACAGCGGCAGCGACTGAGACACCTACAGAGACGCTGACAGAGGCTGCGACACCGACTGAGACGCCGACTGAGGCAGATAGGGGTAGATATAGGTATAGAGAAGGCAGCAGGACCCCCAATCGACAGCGGCAACGTCTAAGACTCCTACAGAGACGCTGACGCGGTGCGACACCGACTGAGAGGCCTACTGAGGAAGATAAGGGTAGATATAGGCATAGAGAAGGCAGCAGACTCCCTAATCGACTGCGGCAGCGACTGAGACGCCTACATAAACGCTGACAGAGGCTGCGACGCCGACTGGGGCAGATAGGGGTCGATATAGGCATAGTAAAGACAGCAGACCCCCCAATCGACAGCGACAGCGACTGAGAGGCCTACAGAAACGTTGACAGAGGCTGCGACGCCGACTGAGATGCCGACTGAGGAAGATAGGGGTGGATATAGGCATAGAGCAGGTAGCAGACCCCCCAATCGACAGCGGCAGCGACTGAGACGCCTTCAGAGACGCTGACAGAGGCTGCGACGCCGACTGAGGCAGATAGGGGTGGATATAGGCGTAGAGAAGGCAGCAGACCCCCCAATCGAAAGCGCCAGCTACTGAGACACCTCCAGAGACGCTGACAGAGGCTGCGACGCCGACTGAGACGCCGACTGAGGCAGATATGGTTAGATATAGGCATAGAGAAAGCAGCAGACTCCCCCAATCGACTGCGGCAGTAACTGAGAATCTACAGATGCGCTGACAGAGGTTGCGACGCCGACTGAGACGTCGACTATTGCTGATAGGGGTAGATATAGGCATAGAGAAGGCCGCAGACCCCCCCAATCGACAGCGGCAGCGACTGAGACACCTACGGATACACTGACAGAGGTTGCGACGCCGACTGAGACGTCGACTGATGCTGATAGGGGTAGATATAGGCATAGAGAAGGCAGCAGACCCCCATTCGACAGCGGCAGCGACTGAGACGCCTACGGATACACTGACAGAGGTTGCGACGCCGACTGAGACGTCGACTGATGCTGATAGGGGTAGGTATAGGCATAGAGAAGGCAGCAGACCCCCAATCGACAGCGGCAGCCACTGAGACGCCTACAGAAACGTTGACAGAGGCTGCGACGCCGACTGAGATGCCGACTGATTAAGATAGGGGTGGATATAGGCACAGAGAAGGCAGCAGACCCCCAATCGACAGCGGCAGCGACTGAGACGCCTACGGATACACTGACAGAGGTTGCGACGCCGACTGAGGCAGATAGGGGTAGATATTGGCATAGAGAAAGCAGCAGACCCCCCCATTCGACAGCGGCAGCGACTGAGACACCTACAGAGAAGCTGACAGAGGCTGCGACGCCGACTGAGGTAGATAGGGTTAGATATTGGCATAGAGAAAGCAGCACACCCCCCCAATCGACAGCGGCAGCGACCGAGACACCTACGGATACACTGACAGAGGTTGCGACGCCGACCGCGATGCCGACTGAGGCAGATAGGGGTAGATATAGGCATAGAGAAGGCAGCAGACCCCCAATCGACAGCGGCAGCGACTGAGACGCCTACGGATACACTGACAGAGGTTGCGACGCCGACTGAGACGCCGACTGAGACGCCGACTGAGACGCCGACTGAGGCATATAGGAGTAGATATTGGCATAGAGAAGGCAGCAGACCCCCCAATCGACAGCGGCAGCGACTGAGACGCCTAAAGAAACGCTGACAGAGGCTGCGACGCCGACTGAGGCATATAGGGGTGGATATAGGCATAGAGAAGGCAGCAGACCCCCAATCGACAGCGGGAGCAACTGAGACGCCTTCAGAGACGCTGACAGAGGCTGCGACGCCGACTGAGATGCCGACTGAGGAAGATAGGGTTGGATATAGGCATAGAGAAGGTAGCAGACCCCCCAATCGACAGCGGCAGCGACTGAGACGCCTTCAGATACGCTGACAGAGGCTGCGACGCCGACTGAGACGCCGACTGAGGCAGATAGGGTTCCCCCCAATCGACAGCGGCAGCGACTGAGACACCTACAGAGACGCTGACAGAGGCTGCGACACCGACTGAGACGCCGACTGAGGCAGATAGGGGTAGATATAGGTATAGAGAAGGCAGCAGGACCCCCAATCGACAGCGGCAACGTCTAAGACTCCTACAGAGACGCTGACGCGGTGCGACACCGACTGAGAGGCCTACTGAGGAAGATAAGGGTAGATATAGGCATAGAGAAGGCAGCAGACTCCCTAATCGACTGCGGCAGCGACTGAGACGCCTACATAAACGCTGACAGAGGCTGCGACGCCGACTGAGATGCCGACTGAGGAAGATAGGGGTGGATATAGGCATAGAGCAAGTAGCAGACCCCCCAATCGACAGCGGCAGCGACTGAGACGCCTTCAGAGACGCTG
This sequence comes from Clusia tigrina, assembly GCA_920105625.2. Classification (NCBI taxonomy): domain Eukaryota; kingdom Metazoa; phylum Arthropoda; class Insecta; order Diptera; family Clusiidae; genus Clusia; species Clusia tigrina. The sequence continues at coordinate 91,392,167 of OV050031.1, forward strand.
ACAGAGGCTACGACGCCGACTGAGACGCCGACTGAGGCAGATATGCTTAGATATAGGCATAGAGAAAGCAGCAGACTCCCCCAATCGACTGCGGCAGTAACTGAGAATCTACAGATGCGCTGACAGATGATGCGACGCCGACTGAGACGTCGACTGATGCTGATAGGGGTAGATATAGGCATAGAGAAGGCAGCAGACCCCCCAATCGACAGCGGCAGCGACTGAGACACCTACAGAGACGCTGACAGAGGCTGCGACACCGACTGAGACGCCGACTGAGGCAGATAGGGGTAGATATAAGCAGAGAGAAGGCAGCAGACCCCCCAATCGACAGCGGCAGCGACTGAGACACCTACAGAGAAGCTGACAGAGGCTGCGACGCCTAAAGAAACGCTGACAGAGGCTGCGACGCCGACTGAGGCAGATAGGGGTGGATATAGGCATAGAGAAGGCAGCAGACCCCCCAATCGACAGCGGCAACGACTGAGACGCCTACAGAAACGCTGACAGAGGCTGCGACGCCGACTGAGGCAGATAGGGGTGGATATAGGCATAGAGAAGGCAGCAGGACCCCCCAATCGACAGCGGCAACGACTAAGACTCCTACAGAGACGCTGACGTGGTGCGACACCGACTGAGAGGCCTACTGAGGAAAATAAGGGTAGATATAGGCATAGAGAAGGCAGCAGACTCCCTAATCGACTGCGGCAGCGACTGAGACGCCTACATAAACGCTGACAGAGGCCGCGACGCCGACTGGGGCAGATAGGGGTCGATATAGGCATAGTAAAGACAGCAGACCCCCCAATCGACAGCGACAGCGACTGAGACGCCTACAGAAACGTTGACAGAGGCTGCGACGCCGACTGAGATGCCGACTGAGGAAGATAGGGGTGGATATAGGCATAGAGCAGGTAGCAGACCCCCCAATCGACAGCGGCAGCGACTGAGACGCCTTCAGAGACGCTGACAGAGGCTGCGACGCCGACTGAGGCAGATAGGGGTGGATATAGGCGTAGAGAAGGCAGCAGACCCCCCAATCGAAAGCGCCAGCTACTGAGACACCTCCAGAGACGCTGACAGAGGCTGCGACGCCGACTGAGACGCCGACTGAGGCAGATATGGTTAGATATAGGCATAGAGAAAGCAGCAGACTCCCCCAATCGACTGCGGCAGTAACTGAGAATCTACAGATGCGCTGACAGAGGTTGCGACGCCGACTGAGACGTCGACTGATGCTGATAGGGGTAGATATAGGCATAGAGAAAGCAGCAGACCCCCCCAATCGACAGCGGCAGCGACTGAGACACCTACGGATACACTGACAGAGGTTGCGACGCCGACTGAGACGTCGACTGATGCTGATAGGGGTAGATATAGGCATAGAGAAGGCAGCAGACCCCCATTCGACAGCGGCAGCGACTGAGACGCCTACGGATACACTGACAGAGGTTGCGACGCCGACTGAGACGTCGACTGATGCTGATAGGGGTAGGTATAGGCATAGAGAAGGCAGCAGACCCCCAATCGACAGCGGCAGCCACTGAGACGCCTACAGAAACGTTGACAGAGGCTGCGACGCCGACTGAGATGCCGACTGATTAAGATAGGGGTGGATATAGGCACAGAGAAGGCAGCAGTCCCCCAATCGACAGCGGCAGCGACTGAGACGCCTACGGATACACTGACAGAGGTTGCGACGCCGACTGAGGCAGATAGGGGTAGATATTGGCATAGAGAAAGCAGCAGTCCCCCCATTCGACAGCGGCAGCGACTGAGACACCTACAGAGATGCTGACAGAGGCTGCGACGCCGACTGAGGTAGATAGGGTTAGATATTGGCATAGAGAAAGCAGCACACCCCCCCAATCGACAGCGGCAGCGACCGAGACACCTACGGATACACTGACAGAGGTTGCGACGCCGACCGCGATGCCGACTGAGGCAGATAGGGGTAGATATAGGCATAGAGAAGGCAGCAGACCCCCAATCGACAGCGGCAGCGACTGAGACGCCTACGGATACACTGACAGAGGTTGCGACGCCGACTGAGACGCCGACTGAGACGCCGACTGACGCAGATAGGAGTAGATATTGGCATAGAGAAGGCAGCAGACCCCCCAATCGACAGCGGCAGCGACTGAGACGCCTAAAGAAACGCTGACAGAGGCTGCGACGCCGACTGAGGCATATAGGGGTGGATATAGGCATAGAGAAGGCAGCAGACCCCCAATCGACAGCGGCAGCAACTGAGACGCCTTCAGAGACGCTGACAGAGGCTGCGACGCCGACTGAGATGCCGACTGAGGCAGATAGGGGTGGATATAGGCATAGAGAAGGTAGCAGACCCCCCAATCGACAGCGGCAGCGACTGAGACGCCTTCAGAGACGCTGACAGAGGCTGCGACGCCGACTGAGACGCCGACTGAGGCAGATAGGGTTAGATATAGGCATAGAGAAAGCAGCATACCCCCCTAATCGACAGCGGCAGCGACTGAGACACCTACAGAGACGCTGACAGAGGCTGCGACACCGACTGAGACGCCGACTGAGGCAGATAGGGGTAGATATAGGTATAGAGAAGGCAGCAGGACCCCCAATCGACAGCGGCAACGTCTAAGACTCCTACAGAGACGCTGACGCGGTGCGACACCGACTGAGAGGCCTACTGAGGAAGATAAGGGTAGATATAGGCATAGAGAAGGCAGCAGACTCCCTAATCGACTGCGGCAGCGACTGAGACGCCTACATAAACGCTGACAGAGGCTGCGACGCCGACTGGGGCAGATAGGGGTCGATATAGGCATAGTAAAGACAGCAGACCCCCCCAATCGACAGCGACAGCGACTGAGACGCCTACAGAAACGTTGACAGAGGCTGCGACGCCGACTGAGATGCCGACTGAGGAAGATAGGGGTGGATATAGGCATAGAGCAGGTAGCAGACCCCCCAATCGACAGCGGCAGCGACTGAGACGCCTTCAGAGACGCTGACAGAGGCTGCGACGCCGACTGAGGCAGATAGGGGTGGCTATAGGCGTAGAGAAGGCAGCAGACCCCCCAATCGAAAGCGCCAGCTACTGAGACACCTCCAGAGACGCTGACAGAGGCTGCGACGCCGACTGAGACGCCGACTGAGGCAGATATGGTTAGATATAGGCATAGAGAAAGCAGCAGACTCCCCCAATCGACTGCGGCAGTAACTGAGAATCTACAGATGCGCTGACAGAGGTTGCGACGCCGACTGAGACGTCGACTGATGCTGATATGGGTAGATATAGGCATAGAGAAGGCCGCAGACCCCCCAATCGACAGCGGCAGCGACTGAGACACCTACGGATACACTGACAGAGGTTGCGACGCCGACTGAGACGTCGACTGATGCTGATAGGGGTAGATATAGGCATAGAGAAGGCAGCAGACCCCCATTCGACAGCGGCAGCGACTGAGACGCCTACGGATACACTGACAGAGGTTGCGACGCCGACTGAGACGTCGACTGATGCTGATAGGGGTAGGTATAGGCATAGAGAAGGCAGCAGACCCCCAATCGACAGCGGCAGCTACTGAGACGCCTACAGAAACGTTGACAGAGGCTGCGACGCCGTCTGAGATGCCGACTGATTAAGATAGGGGTGGATATAGGCACAGAGAAGGCAGCAGACCCCCAATCGACAGCGGCAGCGACTGAGACGCCTACGGATACACTGACAGAGGTTGCGACGCCGACTGAGGCAGATAGGGGTAGATATTGGCATAGAGAAAGCAGCAGACCCCCCCATTCGACAGCGGCAGCGACTGAGACACCTACAGAGAAGCTGACAGAGGCTGCGACGCCGACTGAGGTAGATAGGGTTAGATATTGGCATAGAGAAAGCAGCACACCCCCCCAATCGACAGCGGCAGCGACCGAGACACCTACGGATACACTGACAGAGGTTGCGACGCCGACCGCGATGCCGACTGAGGCAGATAGGGGTAGATATAGGCATAGAGAAGGCAGCAGACCCCCAATCGACAGCGGCAGCGACTGAGACGCCTACGGATACACTGACAGAGGTTGCGACGCCGACTGAGACGCCGACTGAGACGCCGACTGAGACGCCGACTGAGGCAGATAGGAGTAGATATTGGCATAGAGAAGGCAGCAGACCCCCCAATCGACAGCGGTAGCGACTGAGACGCCTAAAGAAACGCTGACAGAGGCTGCGACGCCGACTGAGGCATATAGGGGTGGATATAGGCATAGAGAAGGCAGCAGACCCCCAATCGACAGCGGCAGCAACTGAGACGCCTTCAGAGACGCTGACAGAGGCTGCGACGCCGACTGAGATGCCGACTGAGGAAGATAGGGTTGGATATAGGCATAGAGAAGGTAGCAGACCCCCGAATCGACAGCGGCAGCGACTGAGACGCCTTCAGAGACGCTGACAGAGGCTGCGACGCCGACTGAGACGCCGACTGAGGCAGATAGGGTTAGATATAGGCATAGAGAAAGCAGCATACCCCCCTAATCGACAGCGGCAGCGACTGAGACACATACAGAGACGCTGACAGAGGCTGCGACACCGACTGAGACGCCGACTGAGGCAGATAGGGGTAGATATAGGTATAGAGAAGGCAGCAGGACCCCCAATCGACAGCGGCAACGTCTAAGACTCCTACAGAGACGCTGACGCGGTGCGACACCGACTGAGAGGCCTACTGAGGAAGATAAGGGTAGATATAGGCATAGAGAAGGCAGCAGACTCCCTAATCGATTGCGGCAGCGACTGAGACGCCTACATAAACGCTGACAGAGGCTGCGACGCCGACTGGGGCAGATAGGGGTCGATATAGGCATAGTAAAGACAGCAGACCCCCAATCGACAGCGACAGCGACTGAGACGCCTACAGAAACGTTGACAGAGGCTGCGACGCCGACTGAGATGCCGACTGAGGAAGATAGGGGTGGATATAGGCATAGAGCAAGTAGCAGACCCCCCAATCGACAGCGGCAGCGACTGAGACGCCTTCAGAGACGCTGACAGAGGCTGCGACGCCGACTGAGACGCCGACTGAGGCAGATATGCTTAGATATAGGCATAGAGAAAGCAGCAGACTCCCCCAATCGACTGCGGCAGTAACTGAGAATCTACAGATGCGCTGACAGATGATGCGACGCCGACTGAGACGTCGACTGATGCTGATAGGGGTAGATATAGGCATAGAGAAGGCCGCAGACCCCCCAATCGACAGCGGCAGCGACTGAGACACCTACAGAGACGCTGACAGAGGCTGCGACACCGACTGAGACGCCGACTGAGGCAGATAGGGGTAGATATAAGCAGAGAGAAGGCAGCAGACCCCCCAATCGACAGCGGCAGCGACTGAGACACCTACAGAGAAGCTGACAGAGGCTGCGACGCCGACTGAGGCAGATAGGGTTAGATATTGGCATAGAGAAAGCAGCAGACCCCCCAATCGACTGCGGCAGCGACTGAGACACCTACGGATACACTGACTGAGGTTGCGACGCCGACCGCGACGCCGACTGAGGCAGATAGGGGTAGATATAGGCATAGAGAAGGCAGCAGACCCCCAATCGACAGCGGCAGCGACTGAGACGCCTACAAATACACTGACAGAGATTGCGACGCCGACTGAGACGCCGACTGAGACGCCGACTGAGGCAGATAGGAGTAGATATTGGCATAGAGAAGGCAGCAGACCCCCCAATCGACAGCGGCAGCGACTGAGACGCCTAAAGAAACGCTGACAGAGGCTGCGACGCCGACTCAGAAGTCGACTGAGGCAGATAGGGGTATATATAAGCATAGAGAATTCAGCAGACCCCCCAAGCGACAGCGGCAGCGACTGAGACGCCTTCAGAGACGCTGACAGAAGCTGCGACGCCGACTGAGGCAGATAGGGGTAGATATAGGTATAGAGAAGGCAGCAGGACCCCCAATAAACAGCGGCAACGTCTAAGACTCCTACAGAGACGCTGACGCGGTGCGACACCGACTGAGAGGCCTACTGAGGAAGATAAGGGTAGATATAGGCATAGAGAAGGCAGCAGACTCCCTGATCGACTGCGGCAGCGACTGAGACGCCTACATAAACGCTGACAGAGGCTGCGACGCCGACTGGGGCAGATAGGGGTGGATATAGGCGTAGAGAAGGCAGCAGACCCCCAATCGAAAGCGCCAGCTACTGAGACACCTCCAGAGACGCTGACAGAGGCTGCGACGCCGACTGAGACGCCGACTGAGGCAGATATGGTTAGATATAGGCATAGAGAAAGCAGCAGACTCCCCCAATCGACTGCGGCAGTAACTGAGAATCTACAGATGCGCTGACAGATGTTGCGACGCCGACTGAGACGTCGACTGATGTTGATAGGGGTAGATATAGGCATAGAGAAGGCCGCAGACCCCCCAATCGACAGAGGCAGTGACTGAGACACCTACAGAGACGCTGACAGAGGCCGCGACACCGACTGAGACGCCGACTGAGGCAGATAGGGGTAGATATAAGCAGAGAGAAGGCAGCAGACCCCCCAATCGACAGCGGCAGCGACTGCGACGCCTAAAGAAACGCTGACAGAGGCTGCGACGCCGACTCAGAAGTCGACTGAGGCAGATAGGGGTATATATAAGCATAGAGAATTCAGCAGACCCCCCAAGCGACAGCGGCAGCAACTGAGACGCCTTCAGAGACGCTGACAGAGGCTGCGACGCCGACTGAGACGAAGACTGAGGCAGATAGGGGTAGATATAGGTATAGAGAAGGCAGCAGGGCCCCCAATCGACAGCGGCAACGACTAAGGCTCCTACAGAGACGCTGACATGGTGCGACACCGACTGAGAGGCCTACTGAGGAAGATAAGGGTAGATATAGGCATAGAGAAGGCAGCAGACAACCTAATCGACTGCGGCAGCGACTGAGACGCCTACATAAACGCTGACAGAGGCTGCGACGCCGACTGGGGCAGATAGGGGTAGATATAGGCATAGAGAAGGCAGCAGACCCCCAATCGACAGCGGCAGCGACTGAGACGCCTACGGATACACTGACAGAGGTTGCGACGCCGACTGAGACGCCGACTGAGGCAGATAGGAGTAGATATTGGCATAGAGAAGGCAGCAGACCCCCCAATCGACAGCGGCAGCGACTGAGACGCCTACAGAAACGTTGACAGAGGCTGCGACGCCGACTGAGATGCCGACTGAGGAAGATAGGGGTGGATATAGGCATAGAGCAGGTAGCAGACCCCCCAATCGACAGCGGCAGCGACTGAGACGCCTTCAGAGACGCTGACAGAGGCTGCGACGCCGAATGAGGCAGATAGGGGTGGATATAGGCGTAGAGAAGGCAGCAGACCCCCCAATCGAAAGCGCCAGCTACTGAGACACCTCAAGAGACGCTGACAGAGGCTGCGACGCCGACTGAGACGCCGACTGAGGCAGATATGGTTAGATATAGGCATAGAGAAAGCAGCAGACTCCCCCAATCGACTGCGGCAGTAACTGAGAATCTACAGATGCGCTGACAGATGATGCGACGCCGACTGATAGGGGTAGATATAGGCATAGAGAAGGCCGCAGACCCCCCAATCGACAGCGGCAGCGACTGAGACACCTACAGAGACGCTGACAGAGGCTGCGACACCGACTGAGACGCCGACTGAGGCAGATAGGGGTAGATATAAGCAGAGAGAAGGCAGCAGACCCCCCCAATCGACAGCGGCAGCGACTGAGACACCTACAGAGAAGCTGACAGAGGCTGCGACGCCGACTGAGGCAGATAGGGTTAGATATTGACATAGAGAAAGCAGCAGACCCCCCCAATCGACAGCGGCAGCGACTGAGACACCTACGGATACACTGACTGAGGTTGCGACGCCGACCGCGACGCCGACTGAGGCAGATAGGGGTAGATATAGGCATAGAGAAGGCAGCAGACCCCCAATCGACAGCGGCAGCGACTGAGACACCTACAGAGAAGCTGACAGAGGCTGCGACGCCGACTGAGGCAGATAGGGTTAGATATTGGCATAGAGAAAGCAGCAGACCCCCCCAATCGACAGCGGCAGCGACTGAGACACCTACGGATACACTGACAGAGGTTGCGACGCCGACCGCGACGCCGACTGAGGCAGATAGGGGTAGATATAGGCATAGAGAAGGCAGCAGACCCCCAATCGACAGCGGCAGCGACTGAAACGCCTACGGATACACTGACAGCGGTTGCGACACCGACTGAGACGCCGACTGAGACGCCGACTGAGGCAGATAGGAGTAGATATTGGCATAGAGAAGGCAGCAGACCCCCCAATCGGCAGCGGCAGCGACTGAGACGCCTAAAAAACGCTGACAGAGGCTGCGACGCCGACTGAGGCAGATAGGGGTAGAAATAGGCATAGAGAAGGCAGCAGACCCCTCAATCGACAGCGGCAACGACTGAGACACCTACAGAGACGCTGACAGAGGTTGCGACTCCGTCTCAGATGCCGACTGAGGCAGATAGGCGTAGATGTAGACATTGCGAAAGCAGCAGACTCCCCAATCGACAGCGGCAGCGACTAAGACGCCTGCAGAGATGCTGACGGAGGCTGCGACGACGACTGAGGCAGATAGGGGTAGATATTGGCATTGAGAAAGCAGCAGGCCCCCCCCAATCGACAGCAGCAGCGACTGAGATACCTACACATACGCTGACAGAGGTTGCGACTCCGACTCAGATCCCGACTGAGGCAGATAGGCGTAGATATAGCCATAGAGAAAGCAGCAGACCCCCCAATCGACAGCGGCAGCGACAGAGACGCCTGCAGATATGGTGACAGAGGCTGCGACGCCGACTCAGGCAGATAGGGGTAGATATAGGCATAGAGAAGGCAGCAGACCCCCAATCGACAGCGGCAGCGACTGAGACGCCTACGGATACACTGACAGAGGTTGCGACGCCGACTGAGACGCCGACTGAGTCAGATTGGAGTAGATATTGGCATAGAGAAGGCAGCAGACCCCCCAATCGACAGCGGCAGCGACTGCGACGCCTAAAGAAACGCTGACAGAGGCTGCGATGCCGACTCAGAAGTCGACTGAGGCAGATAGGGGTATATATAAGCATAGAGAATTCAGCAGACCCACCAAGCGACAGCGGCAGCGACTGAGACGCCTTCAGAGACGCTGACAGAGGCGGCGACGCCGACTGAGACGAAGACTGAGGCAGATAGTGGTAGATATAGGTATAGAGAAGGCAGCAGGACCCCCAATCGACAGCGGCAACGACTAAGACTCCTACAGAGACGCTGACATGGTGCGACACCGACTGAGAGGCCTACTGAGGAATATAAGGGTAGATATAGGCATAGAGAAGGCAGCAGACTCCCTAATCGACTGCGGCAGCGACTGAGACGCCTACATAAACGCTGACAGAGGCTGCGACGCCGACTGGGGCAGATAGGGGTAGATATAGGCATAGTGAAGGCAGCAGACCCCCCAATCGACAGCGGCAGCGACTGAGACGCCTACAGAAACGTTGACAGAGGCTGCGACGCCGACTGAGATGCCGACTGAGGAAGATAGGGGTGGATATAGGCATAGAGCAGGTAGCAGACCCCCCAATCGACAGCGGCAGCGACTGAGACGCCTTCAGAGACGCTGACAGAGGCTGCGACGCCGACTGAGGCAGATAGGGGTGGATATAGGCGTAGAGAAGGCAGCAGACCCCCCAATCGAAAGCGCCAGCTACTGAGACACCTCAAGAGACGCTGACAGAGGCTGCGACGCCGACTGAGACGCCGACTGAGGCAGATATGATTAGATATAGGCATAGAGAAAGCAGCAGACTCCCCCAATCGACTGCGGCAGTAACTGAGAATCTACAGATGCGCTGGCAGAGGTTGCGACGCCGACTGAGACGTCGACTGATGCTGATAGGGGTAGATATAGGCATAGAGAAGGCCGCAGACCCCCCCAATCGACAGCGGCAGCGACTGAGACACCTACGGATACACTGACAGAGGTTGCGACGCCGACCGCGACGCCGACTGAAGCAGATAGGGGTAGATATAGGCATAGAGAAGGCAGCAGACCCCCAATCGACAGCGGCAGCGACTGAGACGCCTACGGATACACTGACAGAGGTTGCGACGCCGACTGAGACGCCGACTGAGACGCCGACTGAGACGCCGACTGACGCAGATAGGAGTAGATATTGGCATAGAGAAGGCAGCAGACCCCCCAATCGACAGCGGCAGCGACTGAGACGCCTAAAGAAACGCTGACACAGGGAGCGACGCCGACTGAGGCAGATAGGGGTGGATATAGGCATAGAGAAGGCAGCAGACCCCCAATCGACAGCGGCAGCCACTGAGACGCCTACAGAAACGTTGACAGAGGCTGCGACGCCGACTGAGATGCCGACTGAGGAAGATAGGGGTGGATATAGGCATAGAGAAGGCAGCAGACCCCCAATCGACAGCGGCAGCGACTGAGACGCCTACGGATACACTGACAGAGGTTGCGACGCCGACTGAGACGCCGACTGAGACGCCGACTGAGACGCCGACTGACGCAGATAGGAGTAGATATTGGCATAGAGAAGGCAGCAGACCCCCCAATCGACAGCGGCAGCGACTGAGACGCCTAAAGAAACGCTGACACAGGGAGCGACGCCGACTGAGGCAGATAGGGGTGGATATAGGCATAGAGAAGGCAGCAGACCCCCAATCGACAGCGGCAGCCACTGAGACGCCTACAGAAACGTTGACAGAGGCTGCGACGCCGACTGAGATGCCGACTGAGGAAGATAGGGGTGGATATAGGCATAGAGAAGGCAGCAGACCCCCAATCGACAGCGGCAGCGACTGCGACGCCTACCTATACACTGACAGAGGTTGCGACGCCGACTGAGGCAGATAGGGGTAGATATTGGCATAGAGAAAGCAGCAGACCCCCCCATTCGACAGCGGCAGCGACTGAGACACCTACAGAGAAGCTGACAGAGGCTGCCACGCCGACTGAGGCAGATAGGGTTAGATATTGGCATAGAGAAAGCAGCAGACCCCCCCAATCGACAGCGGCAGCGACTGAGACACCTACGGATACACTGACAGAGGTTGCGACGCCGACCGCGATGCCGACTGGGGCAGATATGGGTAGATATAGGCATAGAGAAGGCAGCAGACCCCCAATCGACAGCGGCAGCGACTGAGACGCCTAAAGAAACGCTGACAGAGGCTGCGACGCCGACTGAGATGCCGACTGAGGAAGATAGGGGTGGATATAGGCATAGAGAAGGTAGCAGACCCCCCAATCGACAGCGGCAGCGACTGAGACGCCTTCAGTGACTCTGACAGAGGCTGCGACGCCGACTGAGACGCCGACTGAGGCAGATAGGGTTAGATATAGGCATAGAGAAAGCAGCATACCCCCCTAATCGACAGCGGCAGCGACTTAGATTCAGAGACGCTGACAGAGGCTGCGACGCCGACTCCGACGCCGACTGAGGCAGATAGGGGTAGATATTGGCATAGAGAAGGCAGCAGACCGCCCAATCGACAGCGGTAGCGACTGTGACACCTACAGAGACGCTGACAGAGGCTGCGACGCCGACTCAGAAGTCGACTGAGGCAGATAGGGGTATATATAAGCATAGAGAATTCAGCAGACCCCCCAAGCGACAGCGACAGCGACTGAGACGCCTTCAGAGACGCTGACAGAGGCTGCGACGCCGACTGAGACGCCGACTGAGGCAGATAGGGGTAGATATAGGTATAGAGAAGGCAGCAGACTCCCTAATCGACTGCGGCAGCGACTGAGACGCCTACATAAACGCTGACAGAGGCTGCGACGCCGACTGTGGCAGATAGGGGTCGATATAGGCATAGTGAAGGCAGCAGACCCCCCAATCGACAGCGACAGCGACTGAGACGCCTACAGAAACGTTGACAGAGGCTGCGACGCCGACTGAGATGCCGACTGAGGAAGATAGGGGTGGATATAGGCATAGAGCAAGTAGCAGACCCCCCAATCGACAGCGGCAGCGACTGAGACGCCTTCAGAGACGCTGATAGAGGCTGCGACGCCGACTGAGACGCCGACTGAGGCAGATAGGGGTGGATATAGGCGTAGAGAAGGCAGCAGACCCCCCAATCGAAAGCGCCAGCTACTGAGACACCTCCAGAGACGCTGACAGAGGCTGCGACGCCGGCTGAGACGCCGACTGAGGCAGATATGGTTAGATATAGGCATAGAGAAAGCAGCAGACTCCCCCAATCGACTGCGGCAGTAACTGAGAATCTACAGATGTGCTGACAGATGATGCGACGCCGACTGAGACGCCGACTGAGGCAGATAGGGGTAGATATAGGTATAGAGAAGGCAGCAGGACCCCAATCGACAGCGGCAGTGACTGAGACGCCTGCAGAGATGCTGACAGAGGCTGCGACGCCGACTGAGGCAGATAGGGGTAGATATAGGCATAGAGAAGGCAGCAGACCCCCTAATCGACAGCGGCAGCGACTGAGACGCCTACAGAGACGCTGACAGAGGCTGCGACGCCGACTCAGAAGTCGACTGAGGCAGATAAGGGTATATATAGGCATAGAGAAGTCAGCAAACCCCCAAGCGACAGCGGCAGCGACTGAGACGCCTTCAGAGACGCTGACAGAGGCTGCGACCCCGACTGAGGCAGATAGGCGTGGATATAATCATAGTGAAGGCAGCAGATCCCCAATCGACAGCGGCAGCGACTGAGACGCCTACAGAAACGTTGACAGAGGCTGCAACGCCGACTGAAATGCCGACTGAGGAAGATAGGGGTAGATAAAGACATAGAGAAGGCAGCAGACCCCCGAATCGACAGCGGCAGCGACTGAGACGCCTTCAGAGACGCTGACAGAGGCTGCGACGCCGACTGAGGCAGATAGGGGTGGATATAGGCATAGAGAAGGCAGCAGACCCCCAATCGAAAGCGCCAGCTACTGAGACACCTACAGAGACGCTGACAGAGGCTGCGACGCCGACTGAGACGCCGACTGAGGCAGATAGGGTTAGATATAGGCATAGAGAAGGCAGCATACCCCCAAATCGACAGCGGCAGTGACTGAGACGCCTTCAGAGACGCTGACAGAGGCTTCGACGCCGACTGAGACGTCGACTGATGCTGATAGGGGTAGATATAGGCATAGAGAAGGCCGCAGACCCCCCAATCGACAGCGGCAGCGACTGAGACACCTACAGAGACGCTGACAGAGGCTGCGACACCGACTGAGACGCCGACTGAGGCAGATAGGAGTAGATATAAGCTGAGAGAAGGCAGCAGACCCCCCAATCGACAGCGGCAGCGACTGAGACACCTACAGAGAAGCTGACAGAGGCTGCGACGCCGACTGAGGCAGATAGGGTTAGATATTGGCATAGAGAAAGCAGCAGACCCCCCCAATCGACAGCGGCAGCGACTGAGACGCCTACGGATATACTGACAGAGGTTGCGACGCCGACCGCGACGCCGACTGAGGCAGATAGTGGTAGATATAGGCATAGAGAAGGCAGCAGACCCCCAATCGACAGCGGCAGCGACTGAGACGCCTACGGATACACTGACAGAGGTTGCGACGCCGACTGAGACGCCGACTGAGACGCCGACTGAGGCAGATAGGAGTAGATATTGACATAGAGAAGGCAGCTGACCCCCCCAATCGACAGCGGCAGCGACTGAGACGCCTACGGATATACTGACAGAGGTTGCGACGCCGACCGCGACGCCGACTGAGGCAGATAGGGGTGGATATAGGCATAGAGAAGGCAGCAGACCCCCAATCGACAGCGGCAGCGACTGAGACGCCTACAGAAACGTTGACAGAGGCTGCGACGCCGACTGAGATGCCGACTGAGGAAGATAGGGGTGGATATAGGCATAGAGAAGGTAGCAGACCCCCCAATCGACAGCGGCAGCGACTGAGACGCCTTCAGAGACGCTGACAGAGGCTGCGACGCCGACTGAGACGCCGAATGAGGCAGATAGGGTTAGATATAGACATAGAGAAAGCAGCATACCCCCCTAATCGACAGCGGCAGCGACTGAGATTCAGAGACGCTGACAGAGGCTGCGACGCCGACTCTGACGCCGACTGAGGCAGATAGGGGTAGATATAGGCATAGAGAAGGCAGCAGACCGCCCAATCGACAGCGGTAGTGACTGAGACACCTACAGAGACGCTACAGAGGCTGCGACACCGACTGAGACGCCGACTGAGGCAGATAGGGGTAGATATAGGCATAGAGAAGGCAGCAGACCCCCCCAATCGACAGCGGCAGCGACTGAGACAACTACGGATACACTGACAGAGGTTGCGACGCCGACTGAGACGCCGACTGAGACGCCGACTGAGGCAGATAGGAGTAGATATTGGCATAGAGAAGGCAGCAGACCCCCCAATCGACAGCGGCAGCGACTGAGACGCCTAAAGAAACGCTGACAGAGGCTGCGACGCCGACTCAGAAGTCGACTGAGGCAAATAGGGGTATATATAAGCATAGATAATTCAGCAGACCCCCCAAGCGACAGCGGCAGCGACTGAGACGCCTTCAGAGACGCTGACAGAGGCTGCGACGCCGACTGAGACGCCGACTGAGGCAGATAGGGGTAGATATAGGTATAGAGAAGGCAGCAGGACCCCCCAATAAACAGCGGCAACGTCTAAGACTCCTACAGAGACGCTGACGCGGTGCGACACCGACTGAGAGGCCTACTGAGGAAGATAAGTGTAGATATAGGCATAGAGAAGGCAGCAGACTCCCTAATCGACTGCGGCAGCGACTGAAACGCCTACATAAACGCTGACAGAGGCTGCGACTGAGACACCTACAGAGACGATGACAGAGGCTGCGACGCCGAGTGAGGCAGATAGGGTTAGATATTGGCATAGAGAAAGCAGCAGACCCCCCAATCGACAGCGGCAGCGACTGAGACAACTACGGATACACTGACAGAGGTTGCGACGCCGACTGAGACGCCGACTGAGACGCCGACTGAGGCAGATAGGAGTAGATATTGGCATAGAGAAGGCAGCAGACCCTCCAATCGACAGCGGCAGCGACTGAGACGCCTAAAGAAACGCTGACAGAGGCTGCGACGCCGACTCAGAAGTCGACTGAGGCAAATAGGGGTATATATAAGCATAGATAATTCAGCAGACCCCCCAAGCGACAGCGGCAGCGACTGAGACGCCTTCAGAGACGCTGACAGAGGCTGCGACGCCGACTGAGACGCCGACTGAGGCAGATAGGGGTAGATATAGGTATAGAGAAGGCAGCAGGACCCCCCAATAAACAGCGGCAACGTCTAAGACTCCTACAGAGACGCTGACGCGGTGCGACACCGACTGAGAGGCCTACTGAGGAAGATAAGTGTAGATATAGGCATAGAGAAGGCAGCAGACTCCCTAATCGACTGCGGCAGCGACTGAAACGCCTACATAAACGCTGACAGAGGCTGCGACGCCGACTGGGGCAGATAGGGGTGGATATAGGCATAGTGAAGGCAGCAGACCCCCCAATCGACAGCGGCAGCGACTGAGACGCCTATAGAAACGTTGACAGAGGCCGCGACGCCGCCTGAGATGCCGACTGAGGAAGATAGGGGTGGATATAGGCATAGAGCAGGTAGCAGACCCCCCAATCGACAGCGGCAGTGACTGAGACGACTTCAGAGACGCTGACAGAGGCTGCGACGCCGACTGAGACGCCGACTGAGGCAGATAGGGGTGGATATAGGCGTAGAGAAGGCAGCAGACCCCTAATCGAAAGCGCCAGCTACTGAGACACCTCCAGAGACGCTGACAGAGGCTGCGACGCCGACTGAGACGCCGACTGAGGCAGATATGGTTAGATATAGGCACAGAGAAAGCAGCAGACTCCCCCAATCGACTGCGGCAGTAACTGAGAATCTACAGATGCGCTGACAGATGTTGCGACGCCGACTGAGACGTCGACTGATGCTGATAGGGGTAGATATAGGCATAGAGAAGACCGCAGACCCCCCAATCGACAGCGGCAGCGACTGAGACACCTACAGAGACGCTGACAGAGGCTGCGACACCGACTGAGACGCCGACTGAGGCAGATAGGGGTAGATATAAGCAGAGAGAAGGCAGCAGACCCCCCCAATCGACAGCGGCAGCGACTGAGACACCTACAGAGAAGCTGACAGAGGCTGCGACGCCGGCTGAGGCAGATAGGGGTGGATATAGGCATAGTGAAGGCAGCAGACCCCCCCAATCGACAACGGCAGCGACTGAGACGCCTACAGAAACGTTGACAGAGACTGCGACGCCGACTGAGATGCCGACTGAGGAAGATAGGGGTGGATATAGGCATAGAGCAGGTAGCAGACCCCCCAATCGACAGCGGCAGCGACTGAGACGCCTTCAGATACGCTGACAGAGGCTGCGACGCCGACTGAGACGCCGACTGAGGCAGATAGGGGTGGATATAGGCGTAGAGAAGGCAGCAGACCCCCAGTCGAAAGCGCCAGCTACTGAGACACCTCCAGAGACGCTGACAGAGGCTGCGACGCCGACTGAGACGCCGACTGACGCAGATATGGTTAGATATACGCATAGAGAAAGCAGCAGACTCCCCCAATCGACTGCGGCAGTAACTGAGAATCTACAGATTCGCTGACAGATGTTGCGACGCCGACTGAGACGTCGACTGATGCTGATAGGGGTAGATATAGGCATAGAGAAGGTCGCAGACCCCCCAATCGACAGCGGCAGCGACTGAGACACCTACAGAGACGCTGACAGAGGCTGCGACACCGACTGAGACGCCGACTGAGGCAGATAGGGGTAGATATAAGCAGAGAGAAGGCAGCAGACCCCCCAATCGACAGCGGCAGCGACTGAGACACCTACAGAGAAGCTGACAGAGGCTGCGACGCCGACTGAGGCAGATAGGGTTAGATATTGGCATAGAGAAAGCAGCAGACCCCCCCAATCGACAGCGGCAGCGACTGAGATACCTACAGATACGCTGACAGAGGTTGCGACTCCGACTCAGATCCCGACTGAGGCAGATAGGCGTAGATATAGCCATAGAGAAAGCAGCAGACCCCCCAATCGACAGCGGCAGCGACAGAGACGCCTGCAGCGATGGTGACAGTGGCTGCGACGCCGACTGAGGCAGATAGGGGTAGATATAGGCATAGAGAAGGCAGCAGACCCCCTAATCGACTGCGGCAGCGACTGAGACGCCTACAGAGACTCTGACAGAGGCTGCGACGCCAACTCAGAAGTCGACTGAGGCAGATAGGGGTATATATAAGGATAGAGAATTCAGCAGACCCCCCAAGCGACAGCGACTGAGACGCCTTCAGAGACGCTGACAGAGGCTGCGACGCCGACTGAGACGCCGACTGAGACGCCGACTGAGGCAGATAGGGGTAGATATAGGTATAGAGAAGGCAGCAGGACCCCCAATCGACAGCGGCAACGACTAAGACTCCTACAGAGACGCTGACGCGGTGCGACACCGACTGAGATGCCGACTGAGGAAGATAGGGGTGGATATAGGCATAGAGCAGGTAGCAGACCCCCCAATCGACAGCGGCAGCGACTGAGACGCCTTCAGAGACGCTGACAGAGGCTGCGACGCCGACTGAGACGCCGACTGAGGCAGATAGGGGTGGATATAGGCGTAGAGAAGGCAGCAGACCCCCAATCGAAAGCGCCAGCTACTGAGACACCTCCAGAGACGCTGACAGAGGCTGCGATGCCGACTGAGACGCCGACTGACGCAGATATGGTTAGATATACGCATAGAGAAAGCAGCAGACTCCCCCAATCGACTGCGGCAGTAACTGAGAATCTACAGATTCGCTGACAGATGTTGCGACGCCGACTGAGACGTCGACTGATGCTGATAGGGGTAGATATAGGCATAGAGAAGGCCGCAGACCCCCCAATCGACAGCGGCAGCGACTGAGACACCTACAGAGACGCTGACAGAGGCTGCGACACCGACTGAGACGCCGACTGAGGCAGATAGGGGTAGATATAAGCAGAGAGAAGGCAGCAGACCCCCCAATCGACAGCGGCAGCGACTGAGACACCTACAGAGAAGCTGACAGAGGCTGCGACGCCGACTGAGGCAGATAGGGTTAGATATTGGCATAGAGAAAGCAACAGACCCCCCCAATCGACAGCGGCAGCGACTGAGACACCTACGGATACACTGACAGAGGTTGCGACGCCGACCGCGACGCCGACTGAGGCAGATAGGGGTATATATAGGCATAGAGAAGGCAGCAGACCCCCAATCGACAGCGGCAGCGACTGAGACGCCTACGGATACACTGACAAAGGTTGCGACACCGACTAAGACGCCGACTGAGACGCCGACTGAGGCAGATAGGAGGAGATATTGGCATAGAGAAGGCAGCAGACCCCCCAATCGGCAGCGGCAGCGACTGAGATGCCTAAAAAAACGCTGACAGAGGCTGCGACGCCGACTGAGGCAGATAGGGGTAGATGTAGGCATAGAGAAGGCAGCAGACCCCTCAATCGACAGCGGCAGCGACTGAGACACCTACAGAGACGCTGACAGAGGTTGCGACTCCGTCTCAGATGCCGACTGAGGCAGATAGGCGTAGATGTAGACATAGAGAAAGCAGCAGACCCCCCAATCGACAGCGGCAGCGACTAAGACGCCTGCAGAGATGCTGACGGAAGCTGCGACGCCGACTGAGGCAGATAGGGGTAGATATTGGCATTGAGAAAGCAGCAGCCCCCCCCCCAATCGACAGCAGCAGCGACTGAGATACCTACACATACGCTGACAGAGGTTGCGACTCCGACTCAGATGCCGACTGAGGCAGATAGGCGTAGATATAGACATAGAGAAAGCAGCAGACCCCCCAATCGACAGCGGCAGCGACTGAGACGCCTGCAGAGATGCTGACAGAGGCTGCGACGCCGACTGAGGCAGATAGGGGTAGATATAGGCATAGAGAAGGCAGCAGACCCCCTAATCGACAGCGGCAGCGACTGAGACGCCTACAGAGACGCTGACAGAGGCTGCGACGCCGACTCAGAAGTCGACTGAGGCAGATAAGGGTATATATAGGCATAGAGAAGTCAGCAGACCCCCAAGCGACAGCGGCAGCGACTGAGACGCCTTCAGAGACGCTGACAGAGGCTGCGACCCCGACTGAGGCAGATAGGCGTGGATATAGGCATAGTGAAGGCAGCAGATCCCCAATCGACAGCGGCAGCGACTGAGACGCCTACAGAAACGTTGACAGAGGCTACGACGCCGACTGAAATGCCGACTGAGGAAGATAGGGGTAGATAAAGACATAGAGAAGGCAGCAGACCCCCGAATCGACAGCGGCAGCGACTGAGACGCCTTCAGAGACGCTGACAGAGGCTGCGACGCCGACTGAGACGCCGACTGAGGCAGATAGGGGTGGATATAGGCATAGAGAAGGCAGCAGACCCCCAATTGAAAGCGCCAGCTACTGAGACACCTACAGAGACGCTGACAGAGGCTGCGACGCCGACTGAGTAGCCGACTGAGGCAGATAGGGTTAGATATAGGCATAGAGAAGGCAGCATACCCCCAAATCGACAGCGGCAGTGACTGAGACGCCTTCAGAGACGCTGACAGAGGCTGCGACGCCGACCGCGACGCCGACTGAGGCAGATAGGGGTAGATATAGGCATAGAGAAGGCAGCAGACCCCCCAATCGACAGCGGCAGCGACTGATACACCTACAGAGACGCTGACAGGGGCTGCGACACCGACTGAGACGCCGACTGAGGCAGATAGGGGTGGATATAGGCATAGAGAAGGCAGCAGACCCCCAATTGAAAGCGCCAGCTACTGAGACACCTACAGAGACGCTGACAGAGGCTGCGACGCCGACTGAGTAGCCGACTGAGGCAGATAGGGTTAGATATAGGCATAGAGAAGGCAGCATACCCCCAAATCGACAGCGGCAGTGACTGAGACGCCTTCAGAGACGCTGACAGAGGCTGCGACGCCGACCGCGACGCCGACTGAGGCAGATAGGGGTAGATATAGGCATAGAGAAGGCAGCAGACCCCCCAATCGACAGCGGCAGCGACTGATACACCTACAGAGACGCTGACAGGGGCTGCGACACCGACTGAGACTCCGACTGAGGCAGATAGGGGTAGATATAGGTATAGAGAAGGCAGCAGAACCCCTCAATCGACAGCGGCAACGACTAAGACTCCTACAGAGACACTGACAGAGGCTGCGACACCGACTGAGACGCCTACTGAGGAAGATAAGGGTAGATATAGGCATAGAGAATTCAGCAGACTCCCCAATCGACAGCGGCAGCGACTGAGACGCCTACAGAAACGCTGACAGAGGCTGCGACGCCGACTGAGGCAGATAGGGGTAGAAATTGGCATAGAGAAGGCAGCAGACCCCCCAATCGACAGCGGCAGCGACTGAGACGCCTTCAGAGACGCTGACAGAGGCTGCGACGCCGACTGAGACGCCGACTGAGGCAGATAGGGTTAGAAATAGGCATAGAGAAACCAGCATACCCCCCTAATCGACAGCGGCAGTGATTGAGACGCCTTCAGAGACGCTGACAGAGGCTGCGACGCCGACTCCGACGCCGACTGAGGCAGATAGGGGTATATATAGGCATAGAGAAAGCAGCAGACCGCCCAATCGACAGCGGCAGCGACTGAGACACCTACAGAGACGCTGACAGAGGCTGCGACACCGACTGAGACGCCGATTGAGGCAGATAGGGGTAGATATAGGCATAGAGAAGGCAGCAAACCCCCCAATCGACTGCGGCAGCGACTGAGACACCTACAGAGATGATGACAGAGGCTGCGACGCCGAGTGAGGCAGATAGGGTTAGATATTGGCATAGAGAAAGCAGCAGACCCCCCAATCGACAGCGGCAGCGACTGAGACAACTACAGAAACGTTGACAGAGGCTGCGACGCCGACTGAGATGCCCACTGAGTAAGATAGGGGTGGATATAGGCATAGAGAAGGCAGCAGACCCCCCAATCGACAGCGGCAGCGACTGAGACGCCTTCAGAGACGCTGACAGAGGCTGCGACACCGACTGAGGCATATAGGGGTAGATATAGGCATAGAGAAGGCAGCAAACCCCCCAATCGAAAGCGCCAGCTACTGAGACACCTACAGAGACGCTGACAGAGGCTGCGACGCCGACTGAGACGCCGACTGAGGCAGATAGGGTTAGATATAAGCATAGAGAAAGCCGCAGACTCCCCCAATCGACTGCGGCAGTAACTGAGAATCTACAGATGCGCTGACAGAGGTTGCGACGCCGACTGACACGTCGACTGATGCTGATAGCGGTAGATATAGGCATAGAGAAGGCAGCAGGCCCCCAATCGACAGCGGCAGCGACTGAGACGCCTACAGAGACTCTGACAGAGGCTGCCACACCGACTGAGACGCCTACTAAGGAAGATAAGGGTAGATATAGGCATAGAGAATTCAGCAGATTCCCCAATCGACAGCGGCAGCGACTGAGACGCCTACAGAAATGCTCACAGAGGTTGCGACGCCGACTGAGACGCCGACTGAGGCAGATAGGGGTAGATATAGGCATAGAGAAGGCAGCAGACCTCCTAATCGACAGCGGCAGCGACTGAGACGCCTACAGAGACTCTGACAGAGGCTGCGACGCCAACTCAGAAGTCGACTGAGGCAGATAGGGGTATATATAAGGATAGAGAATTCAGCAGACCCCCCAAGCGACAGCGACTGAGACGCCTTCAGAGACGCTGACAGAGGCTGCGACGCCGACTGAGACGCCGACTGAGGCAGATAGGGGTAGATATAGGTATAGAGAAGGCAGCAGGACCCCCAATCGACAGCGGCAACGACTAAGACTCCTACAGAGACGCTGACGCGGTGCGACACCGACTGAGAGGCCTACTGAGGAAGATAAGGGTAGATATAGGCATAGAGAAGGCAGCAGACTCCCTAATCGACTGCGGCAGCGACTGAGACGCCTACATAAACGTTGACAGAGGCTGCGACGCCGACTGAGATGCCGACTGAGGAAGATAGGGGTGGATATAGGCATAGAGCAGGTAGCAGACCCCCCAATCGACAGCGGCAGCGACTGAGACGCCTTCAGAGACGCTGACAGAGGCTGTGACGCTGACTGAGGCAGATAGAGGTGGATATAGGCATAGAGAAGGCAGCAGACCCCCAATCGACAGCGGCAGCGACTGAGACGCCTACAGAAACGTTGACAGAGGCTGCGACGCCGACTGAGATGCCGACTGAGGAAGATAGGGGTGGATATAGCCATAGAGAAGGCAGCAGACCCCCCAATCGACAGCGGCAGCGACTGAGACGCCTTCAGAGACGCTGACAGAGGCTGCGACGCCGACTGAGACGCCGACTGAGGCAGATAGGGTTAGAAATAGGCATAGAGAAACCAGCATACCCCCCTAATCGACAGCGGCAGTGATTGAGACGCCTTCAGAGACGCTGACAGAGGCTGCGACGCCGACTCCGACGCCGACTGAGGCAGATAGGGGTATATATAGGCATAGAGAAAGCAGCAGACCGCCCAATCGACAGCGGCAGCGACTGAGACACCTACAGAGACGCTGACAGAGGCTGCGACACCGACTGAGACGCCGATTGAGGCAGATAGGGGTAGATATAGGCATAGAGAAGGCAGCAAACCCCCCAATCGACTGCGGCAGCGACTGAGACACCTACAGAGATGATGACAGAGGCTGCGACGCCGAGTGAGGCAGATAGGGTTAGATATTGGCATAGAGAAAGCAGCAGACCCCCCAATCGACAGCGGCAGCGACTGAGACAACTACAGAAACGTTGACAGAGGCTGCGACGCCGACTGAGATGCCCACTGAGGAAGATAGGGGTGGATATAGGCATAGAGAAGGCAGCAGACCCCCCAATCGACAGCGGCAGCGACTGAGACGCCTTCAGAGACGCTGACAGAGGCTGCGACACCGACTGAGGCATATAGGGGTAGATATAGGCATAGAGAAGGCAGCAAACCCCCCAATCGAAAGCGCCAGCTACTGAGACACCTACAGAGACGCTGACAGAGGCTGCGACGCCGACTGAGACGCCGACTGAGGCAGATAGGGTTAGATATAAGCATAGAGAAAGCCGCAGACTCCCCCAATCGACTGCGGCAGTAACTGAGAATCTACAGATGCGCTGACAGAGGTTGCGACGCCGACTGACACGTCGACTGATGCTGATAGCGGTAGATATAGGCATAGAGAAGGCAGCAGGCCCCCAATCGACAGCGGCAGCGACTGAGACGCCTACAGAGACTCTGACAGAGGCTGCCACACCGACTGAGACGCCTACTAAGGAAGATAAGGGTAGATATAGGCATAGAGAATTCAGCAGATTCCCCAATCGACAGCGGCAGCGACTGAGACGCCTACAGAAATGCTCACAGAGGTTGCGACGCCGACTGAGACGCCGACTGAGGCATATAGGGGTAGATATAGGCATAGAGAAGGCAGCAAACCCCCCAATCGAAAGCGCCAGCTACTGAGACACCTACAGAGACGCTGACAGAGGCTGCGACACCGACTGAGACGCCGACTGAGGCAGATAGGGGTAGATATAGGTATAGAGAAGGCAGCAGAACCCCCAATCGACTGCGGCAACGACTAAGACTTCTACAGAGACGCTGACAGAGGCTGCGACACCGACTGAGACGCCTACTGAGGAAGATAAGGGTAGATATAGGCATAGAGAATTCAGCAGATTCCCCAATCGACAGCGGCAGCGACTGAGACGCCTACAGAAACGCTGACAGAGGCTGCGACGCCGACTGAGGCAGATAGGGGTTGAAATTGGCATAGAGAAAGCAGCAGACCCCCCAATCGACAGCGGCAGCGACTGAGATACTTACAGATACGCTGACAAAGGTTGCGACTCCGACTCAGATCCCGACTGAGGCAGATTGGCGTAGATATAGCCATAGAGAAAGCAGCAGACCCCCCCCCCCCAATCGACAGCGGCAGCGACAGAGACGCCTGCAGCGATGGTGACAGAGGCTGCGACGCCGACTGAGGCAGATAGGGGTAGATATAGGCATAGAGAAGGCAGCAGACCCCCTAATCGACAGCGGCAGCGACTGAGACGCCTACAGAGACTCTGACAGAAGCTGCCACACCGACTGAGACGCCTACTAAGGAAGATAAGGGTAGATATAGGCATAGAGAATTCAGCAGATTCCCCAATCGACAGCGGGAGCGACTGAGACGCCTACAGAAACGACAAAATTGGTGGCGAGTTAATTATTTACTTTAGCCTCTCGAATGCTTGCTGACGGCTCTCTGTCCATTCGAACTTTGCTTCTTTTCTTAGCAATTTATTCACTGGCAACGCAATTGCGGCTAGTCCTTCTACGAACTTTCTGTAATAGTTCACTAGTCCTAGGAATGCTTGCACTTCCTTTTTATTCCTCGGGATTGCTATATTTTTAAACGCATTCCACCTGCTGCGGGTCAGGCAGTGCTCCTGCTCTGAGCAACGATGGCCTAAATAAACACTCTCTTCGCAAAAATTGACATTTCTCCGTGTTCAATTTCAAATAGTGTTCTCGTAATTTCTGGAGCACCTTGCACAAGCTTTGCGAATGCTGCTGCAAGTTCTTCCCATAAATTACAATATCATCGAGATACACAAAACAATCTAACCCTTGTAAGCCTGTTAACACATGGTTCATTAGCCGTTGGAAGGTAGCCGGTGCTCCTGTTAATCCAAACGGCATTCTATTGAACTCATAATGCCCTAAACCGGTGCTGAACGCGGTTTTCTGCTTATCTTGGGTATCCACCAGAACTTGGTGGTAGCCACTCGCTAAATCAAGCGTAGAAAAATATCTACTACGCCCCAGTTGATCCACAATCTCTTCTGTCCTTGGTATCGGAAACACCTGCTTGATAGTGGCGTCGTTCAATTTCCTAAAATCGACGACCATTTTCCACTTCTTCTGACCCTGAGCACCTCCCTTCTGTGGCACCAAAATTATTGGTGAATTCCAAGGCGAGATACTCGGTGAAATAATGTTATCCTTCAACATTCCTTCCACTTGCCTATTTACCTCATCTTTGTGAGCTTGTGGTAATCTGTATTGCTTCTGGTTAATTGGTGCTTGATCCACCCTAGTAGGTATTTTATGCTCTACCTCTGGTGTATACGTTAACTGGTCTCCTTCCAGCAAAAATATGTCATGGAATGACGCACAAATGGCTTCTATTGATGCCTTCTCTTCTGAATTCACGCTTGGGTCCAAACTCAGGGATTCTAGCACCCTCTCCATTCTTTTTCTTATATCTACCTGCTTAATCTGATTCACCGATGTATAATTCGGTTCCTTAAAATTATCATAACTAGTGAACTTAGGCCTAAAATCCTCTTCCATCAGGTAGTCCTTTTCTGAGGCGTTGAGTACGCAAGCGTACACCTTACCCTTGTCAACGTGCGTTATGGTTTCTCCCATATATACGCCCTCCGCTAGCTGCTGCTTGTGCAAAACAAGAGTCCTAAGATTCGTGTTTACATGCATAGTAACTACTCTGGTTGACCTTGCGTCCACTACCTCTATACAATTCTTAGCCCTATTCACGGTTCCTTCCTGCCATGACATTAATGGAAAAGTAAGGATTCTATGCTTATTGTTATCATAGAATGATAACTGCTTGTCGAGCGATCCAGTATGGTGCGTCCCCAAAGATTATCGCGGCCAATTATCCCATCAGCCGGGATACCTTTCCTATCGACTTCCACTGCGTGCATTCTAAAACTCATACCCTTAACTCCACTGTGCCCTATTCTGAGCGACCCAATGTCCTAATGCACCCTCTAAACGCTCCGTTAAGCGTTCTTAAGTCCATTTGATTAATGTCTAGCCCCTTCCGTAAAACACTAGATTTTACGAGGCTAGTGTCCGCCCCTGAATCTACTAATAGCACTAGCTTTCCACTAACTGATTCCTTGCAGGGTATCTCGATGAAGGCATCACCTATCCTGCTCATAGCGAAGCAACTTCCTTTTGTTCCCAATATGGACGTGTATCCACTCCCTAACTCTTCGTGATACTGGAGAGCCTCTTGCTCCTCCTTCTCCTGGACTGTAGTTCCTACATTACTAGTCCCACGTACTTCCGGCCTTATTATAACTTCCTTTCTTTTGGCTTTCTAGTCTATTGGCCTCGACTGGGCCGCTGGAAGTTTCCCTGGTTCCTTTGTTGGGGATGTCTATCCCTGCATTCCGCTGCCCGATGTCCCATCTGTCCACATGAGAAACATCTTAACCCCTGTTTGGTGTTGCTTATTCTTGCTTCACTTCTGGAATTCCAATTTGGTCGCTGCTGACCACTCCCAGTTTTGAAAGGATTTCTTCCTTGGTTAATTCCTTCTGTTGAATTAACTCTGGGTCTACTGAAATTACCCCTGCTGTCCGTCAAGGGTGGATCCGGGCGCCTCTTACCTGGCTGCCTTCTACTTTGATCCCATTTTGTGTCTACTTGGCACCGTCTACTTGCCTCATGACCGTAAGTTTGGCACTCCATACAGTAGGGCGTGTTTTTGCGTGTAACGCATTCATCGCTTGTGTGCCCTGGCTTATGACAGAATGAGCAAATGGGTTTCCTTGGAGGAAAATCTTGATCCCTTTGTTGCGGAAATTGACCCATCAATCTATCAATTCCACATCTGGTTTGCTGCTGTACTGTTCCTACCTCTGCAAGAGCATTTGTCCAGCAGATTCCACCTGTTGTCGTTCGCTGTTGTATTGCTGCTTCAGCTAAAGGGACCACTTCCACTAACTCTGCCATACTCCTCGGCGTGAGAGTAAGAGTATAATTAGCTAAATCCCTATTTATCAGGCCTGCCTTGAACACAGAAATCATAGTCCGTTCTATTTGAGCCTTGTATGCTGCAACATTTTCTGGAAACTGCCTGTTGGCTTCCGTCTCAGCAGCGCTCCCCAGAGACTGGAGCCTTCGTCCCCAGGCTCTCAATTGCTCCCCCGGTGTCTGAGTTGATTCCTGAATTTCCCGAACGAGATAGTCATATGACTTTTGTTTTAAATACGTCCTATCCAAAAGTACATATAATTCTGCCAGGGTGCTTACTGAGCTATGCACCAGTAAATCAAACGCATCTCCTGTGGTTCTTTGCCTAATACACTTTATTAAGTGTTCCACGTCCGCTTCCGGAACACTCTGTTGCGCTAGCTCACAGCCTTCTTTGAAGCGCCGGATCTCAGTTCTCAGGTCATACAACTCGACTCCTGAGAACATGGGCACCAACTTCTCCACCGCATGAGCAACTTCCAGAATGCCCATTTTATTCCTTTGTGTTTTCTCAATTGCTGGTAAAACCTTAGCTTTATTAATCTCTTTGGGAGTTTCCAAATTCTCTTCTCCCGGATCTGAGAGGTAATTGGCCAGTGACGGACTCAAACTAATTAGTCTTCGATCCTTTGTTCGTGCAGCCGAAATACTGCCCACAGCATCAGAACTTTGCTGCACGGGTACTGCTTCCGGCTCCTTTGGCGGATATCCCTGATTTTCGTTATTTATTGGGCTTCCCGGAGAAAAAGGCTCGACACCGATTTCAGATGCGCCAAACAAAAATTCCGCTTGCTTTTCTTCATTAAGTACTAATTTTGGCTTCACCATGCGACTTATCCCTTCTGGTGTTAAATATTCCGGCCAACGTACTTCCGGAGGCAATGTCAATACTGTCTGCGTAAATCCAGCTGATGCTGATTTTGATCTCTCCCTATTCAGTGAGGTCCTATTGGTCGCCCGTCCTCTTTTCAATTCCGCACAGTCCTTTTCCAACAGCGTTGCTGCTACCTCAGTTTCCGTCAATCTCTGAGAAAGTTCCTTTACCTTCTTCTCAAGATACTCGTTTTGTGCTCTCAAATCTTCTGTTTTCTTATGAAAACTGAATAACTTTTCTTCTGTTCTTCTTTGGATTGCCGTAAAGGCTTGATCCGCTACTTCTAATGGTGACACAGCTCCTCCGGCATTCGCCTGCTTCCACAATTCCTGAGCTTCTTCCCTGCTCGTACTCGCTTCGAACTGGTCAACTATTTTCCCAGTAAACAGTTCCACCTCTGACTGCATTGATTTCAATCTGTTCCTTACTCGTCTGGTGAAACCAAACTCACAGTTTGTTGTCCTAATTCCTCTAATTCAGAACTAAATGTATCTGCCCATTCGTTGACCAGACTATTTATGTAGTCTGCGTAATTTTCCGCAAAATATTTTCCCTTGCCGTACTCCACTGCGTGAGGCAACAGCAGTCCGTGATTATTGTTGAACTCTCTCTCCAGATTTTGCAACTGTGTTATTCGCTTGCGGTAATACACGTCGTCCTTACGTAACCTGCCGTCTTTCTTAAAATTACGGACCAATTTTTCAATCGCTTCTCCAATTTGCTCCTGCATCAGCAGTAATTCTTGCGCTTCCTTCGTCATATCTCAAATGCCAGAACAGATGGCGTATCCCAATTACAAATAAAATCCAATAATTGTTAAAACTTGTTACAATATTTTATTCTGTCTTACTTAATTATAAATACAAATTTATTTAAAAAAAACATTCCACCGTAAATTCTATCTTAATATTCTTTTAACTTCCATCATAAGTTCTATGTTCGCTGTCTACCGGCGTCCATTAAGTCCTTCCTTCAGTGCAAATTGGTCCTTGACATCCTCACCAATACTCCTTGTTTTCCTCTCCCCATCTTTAATACTCCCAAAAATAAATAGAAAAGGCCATATGTTTGTAAAAACCGAAATTTGATTTACCGGCTAAAGTGTCTTGATTCATTCCCGGAAATTTGAATCCATATTTAAAAATAAACCCGTAACGTATGCGCCACATAATCATAGCATTTAAATGTTTTCTTCAACATTGCTACGCAAATCGTAGTTTCCGAAGTACAAAAAACTTTGATGCAACAACACGTGTTGTAAACACTTCTTGAAATATTTTTCCCTAACACCCTAAGCTCAAAAGCCAATCATTTAAATCAAACAACAAAAATTCAGAACTTCAGAATTTAAACAATAAAAAAAAACAATTTAAATTTCTCAACATAGACCACATGGCCTTATAAACAATATAAATGTCCCTCACGACAAACAAATTCAAATCCCCTACAAAAAAAATCCTCACAGCTAGGATGAACATACATAGACCGTCCGATCATACTGACGGTTTATGGTTGCCATTCAAAGCTGCGTGCAACAGCGGAAACGCGCCTGTAGGTTGCAACTTCTTTGACCAGCGCTACGGCGCCTTCAGGGTCTCAGAAGTATCTACTTATTTTACGCTACTATACACTCTACTCACCATTATTTTTCCCGATGACATCCTTTTTTTCCACAGTGTCCTTAGATGAGATCCTTCGAATTCGTTGCAGGATGCCTCTCTGCTTCAGGGTTCCTTGCCCTGGGATTGCTCCAATAGGTCCTTTAGACCGGCTGCGCCAAAATGTTGGGGTATTGTCCTTGTTTGACGGGGGACGTCCTTCTGCTGTGCGCGTGTATCTGAAAAGCCTAAATCACTCTTTGGAAAAATCACTACATTACGCTTTTAGTTTTAAAATCACAAGCCTTAATTTTTTAGAATACTAACTCTTATATACTATTTGCAATTCACAATTACAATACAAAAACTGACCTTTCTTTGGTGAAGCCAACTGACCTACGCTAATCTGAAATGTTGATGGTGCATTCTAACTTTGAATGCCCTTCGGTGGCTCGACTGCAAAACTGTATCACCCTAAAAGTTTACATAATAAATATTACATAGGTAATATTAATTCTAAATACTCGCACCCTAAAAATATGTGCTTTCTTAAGTAACTTTAACACATGCTAATCACACAGAATGTGTGGCATCTGTTAGGAGTCGATGATGTGAGACACTACGCGCAGGCAGCTTGATTCTAGCTCACAACAAGAGGTTGCGACGCCGACAGAGGCAGATAGGGGTAGATATTGGCATGGAAAAAGCAGCAGACCGCCCCAATCGACAGCGGCAGCGACTGAGATACCTACAGATACGCTGACAGAGGTGGCGACTCCGACTCAGATGCCGACTGAGGCAGATAGGCATAGATATAGACATAGAGAAAGCAGCAGACCCCCCCAATCGACAGCGACTGAGACGCCTACAGAGACGCTGACAGAGTCTGCGACGGCGACTGAGATGCCAACAGAGGCAGATAGGGGCTTAAAGAATGCAGCAGACTCCCCAATCAAAAGCGGCAGCGACTGAGACCCCTACAGAAATGCTGACAGAGGCTGCGATGCCGATTGAGGCAGATAGGGGTAGATTTAGGCATAGAGAAGGCAGAAGACCCCCCAATCGAAAGCGCCAGCGACTGAGACACCTACAGTGACGCTGACAGAGGCTGCGACGGCCACTAAGGCAGATAGGGTTAGATATTGGCATAGAGAAAGCAGCAGACCCCCCCAATCGACAGCGCCAGCGATTGAGACGCCTACAGAGACGCTGACAGAGGCTGCGACGGCGACTGAGATGCCGAAAGAGGTAGATAGGGGTAGATATAGGCATAGAGAAGGCAGCAGACCCCCCAATCGACAGCTCCAGCGACTGAGACGCCTACAGAGACGCTGACAGAGGCTGCGACGCCGTCTGAGACGCCCACTTAGGCAGATAGGGGTAGATATAGGCATAGAGAAGGCAGCAGACCCCCCAATCGACAGCGGCAGCGACTGAGACGCCTACAGAAATGCTGACAGAGGTTGCGACGCCGACTGAGACGCCGACTGAGGCAGATAGGGGTGGATATAGGCATAGAGAAGGCAGCAGCCCCCAAACGACAGCGACAGCGACTGAGACGCATACAGAGACGCATACAGAGACGCTGATAGCGGCTGCCACGCCAACTAAGGCAGATAGGGGTATATATAGGCACTGAGAAGGCCGCAGACCCCCCAATCGACAGAGGCCACGACTGAGACTCCTACAGAGACGCTGACAGAGGCTGCGACGCCGACTGAGGCAGATGGGGGTAGATATAGGCATAGAGAAGGCAGCAGACCTCACCAATCGACAGCGGCAGCGACTGAGACGCCTACAGAGACGCCGACTGAGACGCCAACTGAGACGCCGACTAGGTAGATAGGGGTAGATATAGGTATAGATAAGGCAGCAGAACCCCCAATCGACAGCGGCAATGACTGAGACGCCTACAGAGACGCTGACAGAGGCTGCGACGCCGACTGAGACGCCGACTTAGGAAGATAGGGGTAGATATAGGCATAGAGAAGGCAGCAGACCCCCCAATCGACAGCGCCAGCGACTGAGACGCCTACAGAGACGCTGACAGAGGCTGCGACGCCGACTGAGACGCCGACTTAGGCAGATAGGGGTAGATATAGGCATAGAGAAGGCAACAGACCCCTCCCCCAATCGACAGCGGCAGCGACTGAGACGCCTACAGAAACGCTGACAGAGGTTGCGACGCCGACTGAGACGCCGACTGAGGCAGATAGGGGTGGATATAGGCATAGAGAAGGCAGCAGACCCCCCCAATCGACAGCGCCAGCGACTGAGACGCCTACAGATACGCTGACAGAAGCTGCGACGGCGACTGAGATGCCGACAGAGGCAGATAGGGGCTTAAAGAATGCAGCAGACTCCCCAATCAAAAGCGGCAGCGACTGAGACCCCTACAGAAATGCTGACAGAGGCTGCGATGCCGATTGAGGCAGATAGGGGTAGATTTAGGCATAGAGAAGGCAGAAGACCCCCCAATCGAAAGCGCCAGCGACTGAGACACCTACAGAAACGTTGACAGAGGCTGCGACGCCGACTGAGATGCCGACTGAGCAAGATAGGGGTAGATATAGGCATAGAAAAGGCAGCAGACCCCCCAATCGACAGCGGCAGCGACTGAGACGATATAGGCATAGAGATAGCAGCAGACTCCCCCAATCGACTGCGGCAGTAACTGAGACACCTACAGAGACGCTGACAGAAGCTGCGACGCCGACTGAGACGCCGACTGAGGTAGATAGGGTTAGATAATGGCATAGAGAAAGCATCAGACACCCCCAATCGACTGCGGCAGGAACTGAGAATCTACAGATGCGCTGACAGAGGTTGCGACGTCGACTGAGACGTCGACTGATGCTGATAGGGGTAGATATAAGAATAGAGAAGGCAGCAGACCCCCAATCGACAGCGTCAGCGACTGAGACGCCTACAGAAACGCTGACAGAGGCTGCGACGCCGACTAAGGCAGATAGGGGTAGATATCGGCCCTGAGAAGGCAGCAGACCCCCCAATCGACAGCGGCAGCGGCTGACACGCCTACAGAGACGCTAAAAGAGGCTACGACGAAGACTGAGTCGCCGACTGCGGCAGAAAGGTGTAGATATAGGCATAGAGAAGGCAGCATACCCCCCTAATCGACATCGCCAGCGACTGAGACGCCTACAGAGACGCCGACAGAGGCTATGACGGCGACTGAGATGCCGACTGAGGCAGATATGGGTAGATATATTCATAGAGAAGGCAGCATACCCCCCTAATCGGCAGCGGCAGCGACTGAGACGCCTTCAGAGACGCTGACAGAGGCTGCGCCGCTGACTGAGACGCCGCCTGAGGCAGATAAGGGTAGATATAGGCATAGAGAAGGCAGCAGACCCCCAATCGACAGCGGCAGCGACTGACACACCTACGGAGACGCTGACAGAGGCTGCGACGCCGACTGAGACGCCAACTGAGGAAGATAAGGGTAGATATAGGCATAGAGAATTCAGCAGACTCCCCAATCGACAGCGGCAGCGACTGAGACGCCTACAGACACGCTGACAGAGGCTGTGACGCCAACTGAGGCAGATAGGGGTAGATATTGGCATAGAGAAAGCAGCAGACCCCCCCCCAATCGACAGCGGCAGCGACTGAGATACCTACAGATACGCTGACAGAGGTTACGACTCCGACTCAGATGCCGACTGAGGCAGATAGGCGTAGATATAGACATAGAGAAGGCAGCAGACCCCCCAATCGACATCGCCAGCGACTGAGACGCCTACAGAGACGCCGACAGAGGCTGTCGCACTAAAAGCTCTGTCTTCGCCGTAAAATGTCTCGCCGAAGTACAAACTCGTCCGGTAATTTTTGAACGAACGAGTGAGTAGCAGACGAGCAGCCGAGAAGGAAGCAGCAAATTCTAAACAACCAAGAAGCTGGCACTGAAATTTAAACCAACCACACCACAAATATAATTGAAATGTGAATTAATAATTTTTAATCTTGTTAACAAATAATTACAAATATAATTACAAAAGTTTTAGAATAATTACAAATATAATTACAAAGTTTTAGAATTTGCTTTCTTCCGCTGCCACCACAGCATTTTCACCGCCATTGTGATAATTATTAGGAATTATATACTCCGTGCAGTCACCGCCGTACTGCTTCAGGTAATTATACTTACAGGATCAAAGAAGAAATCACCTAGATCGCTAGACTTGAATAGCCACCGCCGAGCTGTTTCAAGATTTGTTTGCATCGTCAAAGCCATCGCAAAACAAATACTGCCGTACTTCGCCTTCGGAGCGCTAGTGGTTCCGAGAGCATTTTGTGACGTCATCAACAAGGGTTGATAATTTGCAACAGCCATTTCTTCAAAAATACGAACAACATTACCGACATCTGTTAATTTCAAAATTAATCGATTCTACCAGAACAAACTGCTGCAAATAATTTTCGATCGGTATTGCAGTGCCGAACCAAGCAGCTGTTGAAATTGAACAGACCTTATATAAAAGAAAAATAAATGTTGACTCGAACGAAATCAAAAAAATTAGAATCAGCAAAAGTAGACAACAGAGAGGAAAGCTCGGATTCATTGGACAGCAGAGTAATAGAAATGGCCAACGAGGGAACACAGGGCCAAGCGCAGCCGCAAGCAGTTGTAACTAGTGAACAACTGGCGCAGCTTCTCAGCAGTGTAAATATACTGCGCGAATCTGTTGACGAACTACGTAAAGAGACGCATCGTGGCCAAATAGAGATTCAACAACTTCGCACTCGAGTGGATAGGGGTGCATCCGTTGTTGGGGGTAATGAATCCTCCTTTCATGAAAGTGTGCAATCACCGCTGCCACAAACGTCGACGCAGCAACCACAGCAGATGCCGCAATCGCAGCCACCAAGTACATCGACGCCGTATAATGGTGTCATGACTTTTATCGATAGCCCCGGCGGTAAGTTATATCCACTGCCATCTTTCGATGGAAACCCTGAAGATTGGCCCCTGTTTTTAGCCAACTTCAGAGACACGACCAATGAATTTGGTTATAATAATCGCCAGAACCTTATGCGTTTGCATAAGGCACTTCAAGGGAATGCGAAGCGCGCTGTGACGTCACTACTCATATATCCTGACGACGTGACCAAAGTCATGCAGGAGTTAGAGTTCAATTTTGTACGCTCTGACTTATTGATCCGCTCGCAGCTGCAAAAGGTGCAGCAGTTCCCACCGATTTATGAGAATCGACTTGAGCAAGTGTTGGAATTCTCAAACCGCGTCCGAAATATTGTCGCCTTTTTTAAGTCAGCAAAATGCGATCACCATTTGGCCAACCCTACTCTTCTTGAGCAGCTTATTGGAAAGCTTCCGCCCACCAAGCAATATGAATGGAGTCGACACGCCTCCAATATAACGCCTTATGCCACCGTTGATGCCTTTGCCGACTGGGTTAGTGAACTCGCAAAGGTAGTGAGCTTGATGCCAGCCATAGCTAGTACAGCTTTGCGCCAACATCAACCCCCGCAGCCGCACCAAGGGGTGCAACAAGGTAACCTTCAGAACCGTCAGACCATATCACGAGGTGCTATTCCACGTCGCGTTTTGCATAGCACCGAACCTCAAGTGGAACAGCAACAACTCAGTTGTGTGCAATGCAATTTGAGCCACAAACTGAGCGCATGTCGTCAATTTAAGGCGCTTAATACAAATGACAAATGGACTTTGGTAAAGCGTCACCGCCTTTGTTTTGCCTGCTTGCATAGAGGGCATAACCTGCTGAGTTGCCAGGCAAGGCATGCATGTGGTATAAATGGATGCACCCGTATGCATCACAACTTACTGCACCAGACAACTAAGCCGCTAGCGGAGCTGAAACCAGAGGATGTCGAGCATGTGCTTAACTGCCGTCAACACCAGCAGTCAAGCTTATTTAAGATACTACCCGTGGTGCTGTTTGGTCCACGTGGTAGCATACCTGTATTTGCGATGTTTGATGAAGGTTCTTCGGTCTCACTTCTTGAAGAGACCATCGCAAATCAACTTGGTCTCAAAGGCCCTACTGCACAGCTGACGCTTCAGTGGTATGGAGAGAAGCAAACCACGGAGCCATCGAAAAAAGTAAGCTTGAACGTACGTGCAGAGTGTGGTGGCTAGGAGTACCCACTCAGAAACGTACGCACCGTGAAGCAGCTTAATTTACCAATGCAGACATTCATCAAGCAACAGCATGGGCACTTCACAGATGTGCCAATCGCCAGCTACCAAGCCGCCAAGCCGGTCCTGCTGCTGGGATTGGATAATAGTTTTTTAGGCATATCAGAGAAAACTGTCGCCGCCGGTCCAGATCAACCTATCGCTGCGGCAACTATGTTGGGTTGGGTGGCATATGGGCCACTTCACTCAAGCACCACCTCAATGTCAAGGGTGTTGCACGTCAAAGAAGCATCTACTTTAACACAACTGAACAGATTAGTCGAAGAGTACTTTTCTGTAGAAAGTTTTGGAGTCCGCAGCAGCAGCACAGTCCTGGAGTCAGATGAGAACGCCAGAGCAAGAAAAATATTGATTGAGACCACACAAAACATCGGCCAACACTATGAAGTTGGTCTATTATGGCGCAACGATGCCACTAAGCTGCCGCAGAGCTATGTTATGGCCAAGCAGCGCCTGTTAAATATTGAGGGGAAGATGTCCCGGGATGCCGCATTTGCAGCCAGATATAAAACGGAAGTCGCCAAATACATTGACAAGGGGTACGCCAAATTGTTGTCACCAGAGGCTGCTGAGAGACATAGTCCTACAACCTGCTACCTTCCTCACTTTGGTGTAGTGAACCCGCATAAGCCGGATAAGCTTCGTATCGTCTTTGATGCTGCAGCAGCTATTTCTAACGTATCGCTCAACTCAGTATTATTAAAGGGTCCTGAGCATGCGCAGCCACTTTTGGCCATCATGCACAAATTTCGACAAGGAGGTATTGCTGTTGCAGGAGATATTCAAGAAATGTTCTCACAAGTCCGCATATGAGCTGAAGACCAGGACTCACAGCGCTTTCTTTGGAGAGACGGAAATTCAGCCGAGCCAATCCGTGTCTACTCAATGATGTCGATGATCTTCGGAGCGATTTGTTCGCCGTGTTGTGCAGAATACATAAAAAACGTGAACGCAGCACAGTTTTTGCCTCACATGCCAGGTGGCGCAAAAGCTATCATTGACAACACCTATGTGGATGACCTGGTCATAAGTTTTGATGACGTACAGGAGGCCGAGAAGGTAATGTTTGAGGCCCGGAAGATAAACGCTGCCGCAGGATTCACGCTCAGGAATTTCGTATCAAACTGCAAGAAGCTGCAGGTCAAACTGAATGGTAGCCAAGTCAAGCAACAAGAAGTTGTCAACACTGAACTGCAGCCAACAACAGAGAAGGTGCTGGGTATGTTTTGGAACTCTGGAGTCGACAGGTTTGAATTCCACTTTAAGTTCCATAGAATTCCATGCCAGGTGCTGGAGTACAGGAGAACACCGACTAAGAGAGAGTTGCTGGGAATCGTTATGGCTATTTACGACCCCTTTGGCCTCCTAGCCAACATCACTATTTTCGCCAAGCTACTTCTGCAGTCGCTGTGGAAGCGGAAAATCCAGTGGGATGAGCAGCTGCCATCAGATTTGGAGAAACAGTGGTTTGCATGGTGGAACGTTTTTCAGGGCGTGAAACACTTTTCAGTCCCGCGTTGCTTGTCGTATTTGTTGCCGAATGCCGATGATATACAGCTGCACATATTCGTTGATGCTAGTGAAAGTGCATTTACAGCAGTCGCCTTTTTGCGTGTTTGCAAAGCAAACGAGGTAGAAGTCGCATTCGTTGCTGCCAAAACGAGATGTGCACCTGCAAAGGGTATGACCGTACCACGCCTGGAATTGCAAGCGGCCGTACTAGGAAGCCGACTGAAGACTTCGATTGAAGACTGTCATGATTTCAAGATCAACGCTACGACATTTTGGAGCGATTCCAAGACAATTCTGCTTTGGCTTCGTTCCACAACCCGTAAGTATAAGCAATTCGTTGCCTACCGTATTGCTGAGATACTTGCCACTTCCACGCCGATGCAATGGCGCTGGATACCAACATCGATGAACGTCGCCGACGATGCAACTAGAGCCAAGTTGCCACAGTATGTAGAGCAAGACAGCCGTTGGATATTGGGTCCAGATTTCTTGTGCCAAGAAGAAATACACTGGCCTCGAGAAGCTGGGATGCTTCTCTCAGAGCACTGTGTATCTGAAGAAGCTGTTAATCAGGTGTTACACATAATAAACACAGACAATATTCTTGATAGTTTGATCAAGTTTTCATCCTACATGAAGACGTTGAGGGTGACAGCATGGATATTTCGGTTCATTCGCAACGCCAAATCTAGATCCCGTCAGTTTGGAGAGCTCACAGCAGCTGAAGTTTCTGATGCTGAAAAATTTGTATGCTGTCGCGTACAATACGAGTCATTTGCAGATGAAATGTCAGCCCTACGCGCAAGTACAGGAATTTCAAAGACCAGTGCCATATTTAAGCTCACGCCGATGCTGTATCCTGATGGTCTGCTAAGAGTCAACGGAAGAATCGACGCCGCTAATTACATTCCTGAATCAGCCCGACGCCCGATAATATTACCGCAGAAACATCGCGTGTCGCAGCTGATAATGAAGCATTACCACCAAAAGAGACATCACCAGAACGACTGCCTAACAATAAATGAAATGCGGCAAAAGTTCTGGGTGCCTCATGCTCGCACATTATTAAAAAGGATCAAGAGGGACTGTGTCATTTGTATTACCGCTCGAGCCAAGCCATCTGTGCCACTTATGGGACAGTTACCCACAGACCGCCTAACACCGTACGTCCGACCTTTTACCTACTCAGGGGTGGACTACTGTGGACCATTCTGCGTTGCTATCGGCCACAGACGAGAGAAACGTTGGGTGGCTTTATTCACTTGCCTCACCACTCGAGCCCTACATTTGGAGGTGGCAGAAGATCTGTCCACCGATGCATTTTTAATTTGTTTCAGGAATTTTGTGAACCGTCGCGGTGTGCCGATTAGAATTCGTAGCGACAATGGCACCAACTTTATAGGTGCGCAAAAGGAGTTTCGCCAGGAGAACCGCTTATTTGACGTAGATCGGGTTCGACGGGCAATGTCAAAGGAAAACATAGAGTGGATTTTTAATTGCCCAGCCAATCCTAGCGCTGGAGGTTGTTAGGAG
This sequence comes from Clusia tigrina, assembly GCA_920105625.2. Taxonomy (NCBI): domain Eukaryota; kingdom Metazoa; phylum Arthropoda; class Insecta; order Diptera; family Clusiidae; genus Clusia; species Clusia tigrina. Next base: position 91,430,780 of record OV050031.1, read on the forward strand.
CGGCTTGTCCAATGCGTGAAACGCCTGCTACAGAGAACCCTGAAGGATGAGGCACCACGCTTGGAGATCTTCCGCAGCGCACTGATTGAGGCGGAAAATATAATAAACAGCCGTCCACTTACAGAACTTCCTATAACCCATGAAGAAGAGGAACCACTTACTCCGAACCACTTCTTGAGTGGCTGCCTCAATTCCACTCAAACACCTGCACCGGAAGATGAGAAAATCTGTCTGCGCAAACAATGGAGAATTGCGCAGAACCTGAAGGATCGTCTGTGGAAAAAGTGGATTGTGGAGTACTTGCCACAACTTTTGCATCGACAAAAATGGAGGAGTACAGCCTCACCTCTAAGAGTAGACCAACTGGTTGTTGTATGCGATCCTGTCTTACCTAGAAGCCAATGGGTCAAAGGGCAAATAATTGAAGTCTTCACTGCCAAGGACGGCCAAGTCCGGAGTGCCGCGGTACGCACCAGCCGCGGTATTATCCGTCGACCTGCATCTAAGCTAGCCACTTTAAGACGCCTACAGAGACGCCGACTAAGGTAGATAGGGGTAGATATAAGTATAGAGAAGGCAGCAGGACCCCCAATCGACAGCGGCAATGACTGAGACTCCTACAGATACGCTGACAGTGGCTGCGACTACGACTGAGACGCCGACTGAGGGATATAGGGGTAGATATAGGCATAGAGAAGGCAGCAGACTGCCCAATCGAAAGCAGCAGCGACTGAGACGCCTACAGAAATGCTGACAAAGGCTGCGACGCCGAATGGGGCAGATAGGGGTCGATATAGGCATAGAGAAAGCAGCAGACCCCCCAATCGACAGCGGCAGCGACTGAGACGCCTACAGAAATGCTGACAGAGGCTGAGACGCCAACTGAGACGCAGACTGAGGTAGATAGGGGTAGAGATAGGTATAGATAAGGCAGCAGAACCCCCAATCGACAGCGGCAATGACTGAGACTCCTACAGAGACGCTCAGAGAGGCTGCGATACCGACTGAGACATCGACTGAAGTAGATAGGGGTAGATATTGCCATAGAGAAGGCAGCAAACCGCCCCAATCGACAGCGGCAGCGACTGAGACGCCTACAGAGACGCTGACAGTGGCTGCGACGACGACTGAGACGCGAACTGAGGCAGATAGGGGTAGATATAGGCATAGAGAAGGCTGCAGACTCCCCAATCGAAAGCGGCAGCGACTGAGACGCCTACAGAAATGCTGACAGAGGCTGCGATGCCGAACTGAGGCAGATAGGGGTAGATATAGGCATAGAGAAGGCAGCAGACCCCCAATCGACAGCGGCAGCGACTGAAATACCTACAGAGACGCAGACTGGGACGCCGACTGACGTTGATAGGGTTAGATATAGGTATAGAGAAGGCAGCAGAACCCCCAATCGACAGCGGCAGCGACTGAGACATCTACAGAGACGCTGAAAGAGGCTGCGACGCCGACTGAAGCAGATAGGGTTAGATATTGGCATTGAGAAGGCAACAGACCCCCCAATCGACAGCGGCAGCGACTGAGACACCTACAGAAACGTTGACAGAGGCTGCGACGCCGACTGAGATGCCGACTGAGCAAGATAGGGGTAGATATAGGCATAGAGAAAGCAGCAGACCCCCCAATCGGTAGCGGCAGCGACTGAGACGCCTTCAGAGACGCTGACAGAGGCTGCGACGCCGACTGAGGCATATAGGGGTAGATATTGGCATAGAGAAAGCAGCAGACCCCCCCAATCGACAGCGGCAGCTACTGAGATACCTTCAGAGACGCTGACAGAAGCTGCGACGCCGACTGAGGAAGATAGGGTTAGATATGGGCATAGAGATAGCAGCAGACTCCCCCAATCGACTGCGGCAGTAACTGAGACACCCACAGAGACGCTGACAGAAGCTGCGACGCCGACTGAGTCGCCGACTGAGGTAGATAGGGTTAGATAATGGCATAGAGAAAGCAGCAGACTCCCCCAATCGACTGCGGAAGGAACTGAGAATCTACAGATGCGCTGACAGAGGTTGCGACGTCGACTGAGACGTCGACTGATGCTGATAGGGGTAGATAAAAGAATAGAGAAGGCAGCAGACCCCCAATCGACAGCGTCAGCGACTGAGACGCCTACAGAAACGCTGACAGAGGCTGCGACGCCGACTAAGGCAGATAGGGGTAGATATCGGCACTGAGAAGGCAGCAGACCCCCCAATCGACAGCGGCAGCGGCTGACTCGCCTACAGAGACGCAAACAGAGGCTACGACGAAGACTGAGTCGCCGACTGCGGCAGAAAGGTGTAGATATAGGCATAGAGAAGGCAGCATACCCCCCTAATCGACAGCGGCAGCGACTGAGACGCCTTCAGAGACGCTGACAGAGGCTGCTACGCCGACTGCGACGCCGACTGAGGCAGTTAGGGGTAGATATAAGCATAGAGAAGGCAGCAGACCCCCTAATCGACAGCGGCAGCGACTGAGACACCTACAGAGACGCTGACAGAGGCTGCGACGCCAACTGAGGCAGATAGGGGTAGATATTGGTATAGAGAAAGCAGCAGACCCCCCAATCGGCAGAGGCAGTGACTGAGATACCTACAGATACGCTGACAGAGGTTGCGACTCCGACTCAGATGTCGACTGAGGCAGATAGGCGTAGATATAGATATAGCGACTGAGATGCCTACAGAGACGCCGACAGAGGCTGCGACGCCGACTGAGACGCCGCCTGAGGCAGATAAGAGTAGATATAGGCATAGAGAAGGCAGCAGACCTCCAATCGACAGCGGCAGCGACTGAGACACCTATAAAGATGCTGACAGAGGCTGCGACGCCGACTGAGACGCCGACTGAGGCAGATAGGGGTAGATATAGGCATAGAGAAGGCAGCAGCCCCCCAATCGACAGCTACAGCGACTGAGACGCATACAGAGACGCATATAGAGACGCTGACAGAGGCTGCGACGCCGACTAAGGCAGATAGGGGTATAGGCACAGAGAAGGCAGCAGACCCCCCAATCGACAGCGGCAGCGACTGAGACGCTTACAGAGACGCCGCCTGAGACGCCTACAGAGACGCCGCCTGAGACGCCGACTGAGGTTGATAGGGGTAGATATAGGTATAGAGAAGGCAGCAGAACCCCCAATCGACAGCGGCAACGACTGAGACTCTTACAGAGACGCTGACAGAGGCTGCGACGCCGACTGAGACGCCGACTAAGGCAGATAGGGGTAGATATTGGCATAGAGAAAGCAGCAGACCTCCCCAATCGACAGCGGGAGCGACTGAGACGCCTACAGAGACGCCGACTAAGGTAGATAGGGGTAGATATAAGTATAGAGAAGGCAGCAGGACCCCCAATCGACAGCGGCAATGGCTGAGACTCCTACAGAGACGCTGACAGTGGCTGCGACGACGACTGAGACGCCGACTGAGGCATATAGGGGTAGATATAGGCATAGAGAAGGCAGCAGACAGCCCAATCGAAAGCAGCAGCGACTGAGACGCCTGCAGAAATGCTGAGAGAGGCTGCGACGCCGAATGGGGCAGATAGGGGTAGATATAGGCATAGAGAAAGCAGCAGACCCCCCAATCGACAGCGGCAGCGACTGAGACACCTATAGAAACGTTGACAGAGGCTGCGACGCCGACTGAGATGCCGACTGAGCAAGATAGGGGTAGATATAGACATAGAGAAGGCAGCAGACCCCCAATCGACAGCGGCAGCGACTGAGACGCCTTCAGAGACGCTGACAGAGGCTGCGACGCCGACTGAGGCATATATGGGTAGATATTGGCATAGAGAAAGCAGCAGACCCCCCAATCGACAGCGGCAGCGACTGAGATACCTTCAGAGACGCTGACAGAAGCTGCGACGCCGACTGAGATGCCGACTGAGGCAGATAGGGTTAGATATAGGCATAGATATAGCAGCAGACTCCCCCAATCGACTGCGGCAGTAACTGAGACGCCTACAGAGACGCTGGCAGAAGCTGCGACGCCGACTGAGACGCCGACTGAGGCAGATAGGGTTAGATATAGGCACTGAGAAGGCAGCAGACCCCCCAATCGACAGCGGCAGCGGCTGACACGCCTACAGAGAAGTTAACAGAGGCTGCGACGAAGACTGAGTCGCCGACTGCGACAGAAAGGTGTAGATATAGGCATAGAGAAGGCAGCATACCCCCCTACTCGACAGCGGCAGCGACTGAGACGCCTTCAGAGACGCTGACAGAGGGTGCTACGACGACTGAGGCAAATAGGGGTAGATATTGGCATAGAGAAAGCAGCACACCCCCCAATCGACAGCGGCAGCGACTGAGATACCTACAGAGACGCTGACAGAGGCTGCGACGCCGACTGAGACGCCGCCTGAGGCAGATAGGGGTAGATATAGGCATAGAGAAGGCAGCAGACCCCCCAATCGACAGCGGCAGCGACTGAGACACCTACAGAGACGCTGACAGAAGCTGCGACGCCGACTGAGATGCCGACTGAGCAAGATAGGGGTAGATATAGGCATAGAGAAGGCAGCAGACCCCCAATCGACAGCGGCAGCGACTGAGACGCCTTCAGAGACGCTGACAGAGGCTGCGACGCCGACTGAGGCATATAGGGGTAGATATTGGCATAGAGAAAGCAGCAGACCCCCCCCAATCGACAGCGGCAGCGACTGAGATACCTTCAGAGACACTGACAGAAGCTGCGACGCCGACTGAGATGCCGACTGAGGCAGATAGGGTTAGATATCGGCATATATATAGCAGCAGACTCCCCCAATCGACTGCGGCAGTAACTGAGACACCTACAGATACGCTGACAGAAGCTGCGACGCCGACTGAGACGCCGACTGAGGCAGATAGGGTTAGATATAGGCACTGAGCAGGCAGCAGACCCCCCAATCGACAGCGGCAGCGGCTGACACGCCTACAGAGACGCTAACAGAGGCTGCGACGAAGACTGAGTCGCCGACTGCGACAGAAAGGTGTAGATATAGGCATAGAGAAGGCAGCATACCCCCCTAATCGACAGCGGCAGCGACTGAGACGCCTTCAGAGACGCTGACAGAGGCTGCTACGACGACTGCGCAGCCGACTGAGGCAGATAGGGGTAGATATAGGCATAGAGAAGACAGCAGACCCCCCAATCGACAGCGGCAGCGACTGAGACACCTACAGAGACGCTGACAGAGGCTGCGACGCCAATTGAGGCAAATAGGGGTAGATATTGGCATAGACAAAGCAGCACACCCCCCCAATCGACAGCGGCAGCGACTGAGATACCTACAGATACGCTGACAGAGGTTGCGACACCGACTCAGATGCCGACTGAGGCAGATAGGCGTAGATATAGACATAGAGAAGGCAGCAGACCCCCCAATCGACAGCGCCAGCGACTGAGACTCCTACAGAGACGCTGACAGAGGCTGTGACGGCGACTGAGATGCCGACTGAGGCAGATATGGGTAGATATATTCATAGAGAAGGCAGCATACCCCCCTAATCGACAGCGGCAGCGACTGAGACGCCTTCAGAGACGCTGACAGAGGCTGCGACGCCGACTGAGACGCTGCCTGAGGCAGATAGGGGTAGATATAGGCATAGAGAAGGCAGCACACCCCCCAATCGACAGCGGCAGCGACTGAGACGCCTACAGAGACGCCGACTGAGACGCCGACTGAGGTAGATAGGGGTAGATATAGGTATAGAGAAGGCAGCAGAACCCCCAATCGACAGCGGCAATGACTGGGACTCTTACAGAGACGCTGACAGAGGCTGCGACGCCGACTGAGACGCCGACTGAGGCAGATAGGGGTAGATATAGGCATAGAGAAGTCAGCAGACCTCCCCAATCGACAGCGGGAGCGACTGAGACGCCTACAGAGACGCCGACTAAGGTAGATAGGGGTAGATATAGGTATAGAGAAGGCAGCAGGACCCCCAATTGACAGCGGCAATAACTGAGACTCAGACACTTATAGAAACGTTGACAGAGGCTACGACGCCGACTGAGATGCCGACTGAGCAAGATAGAGGTAGATATAGGCAAAGAGAAGGCAGCAGACCCCCAATCGACAGCGGCAGCGACTGAGACGCCTTCAGAGACGCTGACAGAAGCTCCGACGCCGACTGAGGCAGATAGGGGTAGATATTGGCATAGAGAAAGTAGCAGACCCCCCCATTCGACAGCGGCAGCGACTTAGATACCTTCAGAGACGCTGACAAAAGCTGCGACGCCGACTGAGGTGCCGACTGAGGCAGATAGGGTTAGATATAGGCATAGAGATAGCAGCAGACTCCCCCAATCGACTGCGGCAGTAACTGAGACACCAACAGAGACGCTGACAGAAGCTGCGACGCCGACTGAGGCGCCGACTGAGGCAGATAGGGTTAGATATAGGCATAGAGAAAGCAGCAGACTCCCCCAATCGACTGCGGCAGTAACTGAGAATCTACAGATGCGCTGACAGAGGTTGCGACGCCGACTGAGACGTCGACTGATGCTGATAGGGGTAGATATAAGCATAGAGAAGGCAGCAGACCCCAATCGACAGCGACAGCGACTGAGACGCCTACAGAAGCGCTGACAGAGGCTGCGACGCCGACTAAGGCAGATAGTGCTAGATATCTGCACTGAGAAGACAGCAGACCCCCCAATCGACAGCGGCAGCGGCTGACACGCCTACAGAGACGCTAACAGAGGCTGCGACGAAGACTGAGTCGCCGACTGCGACAGAAAGGTGTAGATATAGGCATAGAGAAGGCAGCATACGCCCCTAATCGACAGCGGCAGCGACTGAGACGCCTTCAGAGACGCTGACAGAGGCTGCTACGCCGACTGCGCCGCCGACTGAGGCAGATAGGGGTAGATATAGGCATAGAGAAGGCAGCAGACTCCCCAATCGACAGCGGCAGCGACTGAGACACTTACAGAGACGCTGACAGAGGCTGCTACGCCGACTGAGACGCCGACTGAGGCAGATAGGGGTAGATATAGGTATAGAGAAGGCCGCAGAACCCCCAATCGACAGCGGCAACGACTGAGACTCCTACAGAGACGCTGACATTGGCTGCGACACCAACTGAGACGCCTACTGAGGAAGATAAGGGTTGATATGGGCATAGAGAATTCAGCAGACTCCCCAATCGACAGCGGCAGCGACTGAGACGCCTACAGACACGCTGACAGGGGCTGCGACGCCAACTGAGGCAGATAGGGGTAGATATAGGCATAGAGAAATCAGCAGACCCCCAATCGACAGCGGCAGCGACTGAGACACCTATAGAAACGTTGACAGAGGCTGCGACGCCGACTGAGATGCCGACTGAGCAAGATAGGGGTAGATATAGGCATAGAGAAGGCAGCAGACCCCCAATCGACAGCGGCAGCGACTGAGACGCCTTCAGAGACGCTGACAGAGGCTGAGACGCCGACTGAGGCATATAGGGGTAGATATTGGCATAGAGAAAGCAGCAGACCCCCCCAATCGACAGCGGCAGCGACTGAGATACCTTCAGAGACGCTGACAGAAGCTGCGACGCCGACTGAGATACCGACTGAGGCAGATAGGGTTAGATATAGGCATAGAGATAGCAGCAGACTCCCCCAATCGACTGCGGCAGTAACTGAGACACCTACAGAGACGCTGACAGAAGCTGCGACGCCGACGGATACGCCGACTGAGGCAGAAAGGGTTAGATATAGGCATAGAGAAAGCAGCAGACTCCCCCAATCGACTGCGGCAGTAACTGAGAATCTACAGATGCGCTGACAGAGGTTGCGACGCCGACTGAGACGTCGACTGATGCTGATAGGGGTAGATTTAAGCATAGAGAAGGCAGCAGACCCCCAATCGACAGCGACAGCGACTGAGAAGAATACAGAAACGCTGACAGAGGCTGCGACGCCGAAAAAGGCAGATAGGGGTAGATATCGGCACTGAGAAGGCAGCAGACCCCCCAATCGACAGCGGCAGCGGCTGACACGCCTACAGAGACGCTAACAGAGGCTGCGACGAAGACTGAGTTGCCGACTGCGACAGAAAGGTGTAGATATAGGCATAGAGAAGGCAGCATACCCCCCTAATCGACAGCGGCAGCGACTGAGACGCTTTCAGAGACGCTGACAGAGGCTGCTACGACGACTGCGCCGCCGACTGAGGCAGATAGGGGTAGATATAGGCATAGAGAAGGCAGCAGACCCCCCCAATCGACAGCGGCAACGACTGAGACTCCTACAGAGACGCTGACAGAGGCTGCGACACCGACTGAGACGCCTACTGAGGAAGATATAGGTAGATATGGGCATAGAGAATTCAGCAGACTCCCAATCGACAGCGGCAGCGACTGAGACGCCTACAGACACGCTGACAGAGGCTGCGACGCCAACTGAGGCAAATAGGGGTAGATATTGGCATAGAGAAAGCAGCACACCCCCCCAATCGACATCGGCAGCGACTGAGATACCTACAGATACGCTGACAGAGGTTGCGACACCGACTCAGATGCCGACTGAGGCAGATAGGCGTAGATATAGACATAGAGAAGGCAGCAGACCCCCCTAATCGACAGCGGCAGCGACTGAGACGCCTTCAGAGACGCTGACAGAGGCTGCGACGCAGACTGAGACGCCGCCTGAGGCAGATAGGGGTAGATATAGACATAGAGAAGACAGCAGACCCCCCAATCGACAGCGGCAGCGACTGAGACACCTACAGAGACGCTGACAGAGGCTGCGACGCCGACTGAGACGCCGACTGAGGCAGATAGGGGTAGATATAGGCATAGAGAAGACAGCAGACCCCCCAATCGACAGCGGCAGCGACTGAGACACCTACAGAGACGCTGACAGAGGCTGCGACGCCAACTGAGGCAAATAGGGGTAGATATTGGCATAGTGAAGACAGCAGACCCCCCAATCGACAGCTACAGCGACTGAGACGCATACAGAGACGCATACAGAGACTCTGACAGAGGCTGCGACGCCGACTAAGGCAGATAGGGGTATAGGCACAGAGAAGGCATCAGACCCCCCAATCGACAGCGCCAGCGACTGAGACGCCTACAGAGACGCTAACAGAGGCTGCGACGAAGACTGAGTCGCCGACTGCGACAGAAAGGTGTAGATATAGGCATAGAGAAGGCAGCATACGCCCCTAATCGACAGCGGCAGCGACTGAGACGCCTTCAGAGACGCTGACAGAGGCTGCTACGCCGACTGCGCCGCCGACTGAGGCAGATAGGGGTAGATATAGGCATAGAGAAGGCAGCAGACTCCCCAATCGACAGCGGCAGCGACTGAGACACTTACAGAGACGCTGACAGAGGCTGCTACGCCGACTGAGACGCCGACTGAGGCAGATAGGGGTAGATATAGGTATAGAGAAGGCCGCAGAACCCCCAATCGACAGCGGCAACGACTGAGACTCCTACAGAGACGCTGACATTGGCTGCGACACCAACTGAGACGCCTACTGAGGAAGATAAGGGTTGATATGGGCATAGAGAATTCAGCAGACTCCCCAATCGACAGCGGCAGCGACTGAGACGCCTACAGACACGCTGACAGGGGCTGCGACGCCAACTGAGGCAGATAGGGGTAGATATAGGCATAGAGAAATCAGCAGACCCCCAATCGACAGCGGCAGCGACTGAGACACCTATAGAAACGTTGACAGAGGCTGCGACGCCGACTGAGATGCCGACTGAGCAAGATAGGGGTAGATATAGGCATAGAGAAGGCAGCAGACCCCCAATCGACAGCGGCAGCGACTGAGACGCCTTCAGAGACGCTGACAGAGGCTGAGACGCCGACTGAGGCATATAGGGGTAGATATTGGCATAGAGAAAGCAGCAGACCCCCCCAATCGACAGCGGCAGCGACTGAGATACCTTCAGAGACGCTGACAGAAGCTGCGACGCCGACTGAGATACCGACTGAGGCAGATAGGGTTAGATATAGGCATAGAGATAGCAGCAGACTCCCCCAATCGACTGCGGCAGTAACTGAGACACCTACAGAGACGCTGACAGAAGCTGCGACGCCGACGGATACGCCGACTGAGGCAGAAAGGGTTAGATATAGGCATAGAGAAAGCAGCAGACTCCCCCAATCGACTGCGGCAGTAACTGAGAATCTACAGATGCGCTGACAGAGGTTGCGACGCCGACTGAGACGTCGACTGATGCTGATAGGGGTAGATTTAAGCATAGAGAAGGCAGCAGACCCCCAATCGACAGCGACAGCGACTGAGAAGAATACAGAAACGCTGACAGAGGCTGCGACGCCGAAAAAGGCAGATAGGGGTAGATATCGGCACTGAGAAGGCAGCAGACCCCCCAATCGACAGCGGCAGCGGCTGACACGCCTACAGAGACGCTAACAGAGGCTGCGACGAAGACTGAGTTGCCGACTGCGACAGAAAGGTGTAGATATAGGCATAGAGAAGGCAGCATACCCCCCTAATCGACAGCGGCAGCGACTGAGACGCTTTCAGAGACGCTGACAGAGGCTGCTACGACGACTGCGCCGCCGACTGAGGCAGATAGGGGTAGATATAGGCATAGAGAAGGCAGCAGACCCCCCAATCGACAGCGGCAACGACTGAGACTCCTACAGAGACGCTGACAGAGGCTGCGACACCGACTGAGACGCCTACTGAGGAAGATATAGGTAGATATGGGCATAGAGAATTCAGCAGACTCCCAATCGACAGCGGCAGCGACTGAGACGCCTACAGACACGCTGACAGAGGCTGCGACGCCAACTGAGGCAAATAGGGGTAGATATTGGCATAGAGAAAGCAGCACACCCCCCCAATCGACATCGGCAGCGACTGAGATACCTACAGATACGCTGACAGAGGTTGCGACACCGACTCAGATGCCGACTGAGGCAGATAGGTGTAGATATAGGCATAGAGAAGGCAGCAGACCCCCCTAATCGACAGCGGCAGCGACTGAGACGCCTTCAGAGACGCTGACAGAGGCTGCGACGCAGACTGAGACGCCGCCTGAGGCAGATAGGGGTAGATATAGGCATAGAGAAGACAGCAGACCCCCCAATCGACAGCGGCAGCGACTGAGACACCTACAGAGACGCTGACAGAGGCTGCGACGCCGACTGAGACGCCGACTGAGGCAGATAGGGGTAGATATAGGCATAGAGAAGACAGCAGACCCCCCAATCGACAGCGGCAGCGACTGAGACACCTACAGAGACGCTGACAGAGGCTGCGACGCCAACTGAGGCAAATAGGGGTAGATATTGGCATAGTGAAGACAGCAGACCCCCCAATCGACAGCTACAGCGACTGAGACGCATACAGAGACGCATACAGAGACTCTGACAGAGGCTGCGACGCCGACTAAGGCAGATAGGGGTATAGGCACAGAGAAGGCATCAGACCCCCCAATCGACAGCGCCAGCGACTGAGACGCCTACAGAGACGCCGACTGAGACGCCGACTGAGGTAGATAGGGTTAGATATAGGTATAGAGAAGGCAGCAGAACCCCCAATCGACAGCGGCAACGACTGAGACTCCTACAGAGACGCTGACAGAGGCTGCGACGCCGACTGCGCCGCCGACTGAGGCAGATAGGGGTAGATATAGGCATAGAGAAGACAGCAGACCCCCCAATCGACAGCGGCAGCGACTGAGACACCTACAGAGACGCTGACAGAGGCTGCGACGCCAACTGAGGCAAATAGGGGTAGATATTGGCATAGTGAAGGCAGCAGACCCCCCAATCGACAGCGGCAGCGACTGAGACGCCTACAGAGACGCTGACAGAGGCTGCGACGCCAACTGAGGCAGATAGGGGTAGATATAGACATAGAGAAGGCAGCAGACCCCCCAATCGACAGCGCCAGCGACTGAGACTCCTACAGAGACGCTGACAGAGGCTGTGACGGCGACTGAGATGCCGATTGAGGCAGATATGGGTAGATATATTCATAGAGAAGGCAGCATACCCCCCTAATCGACAGCGGCAGCGACTGAGACGCCTTCAGAGACGCTGACAGAGGCTGCGACGCCGACTGAGACGCCGCCTGAGGCAGATAGGGGTAGATATAGGCATAGAGAAGGCAGCACACCCCCCAATCGACAGCGGCAGCGACTGAGACGCCTACAGAGGTAGATAGGGGTAGATATAGGTATAGAGAAGGCAGCAGAACCCCCAATCGACAGCGGCAACGACTGGGACTCTTACAGAGACGCTGACAGAGGCTGCGACGCCCACTGAGATGCCGACTGAGGCAGATAGGGGTAGATATAGGCATAGAGAAGGCAGCAGACCTCCCCAATCGACAGCGGGAGCGACTGAGACGCCTACAGAGACGCCGACTAAGGTAGATAGGGGTAGATATAGGTATAGAGAAGGCAGCAAGACCCCCAATTGACAGCGGCAATAACTGAGACTCCTACAGAGACGCTGACAGTGGCTGCGACGACGACTAAAACGCCGACTGAGGCATATAGGGGTAGACATAGGCATAGAGAAGCAGCAGACTGCCCAATCGAAAGCGGCAGCGACTGAGACGCCTACAGAAATGCTGACAGAGGCTGCGACGCCGAATGGGGCAGATAGGGGTAGATATATGCATAGAGAAGGCAGCAGACCCCCAATCGACAGCGGCAGCGACTCAGACACCTATAGAAACGTTGGCAGAGGCTACGACGCCGACTGAGATGGCGACTGAGCAAGATAGAGGTAGATATAGGCATAGAGAAGGCAGCAGACCCCCAATCGACAGCGGCAGCGACTGAGACGCCTTCAGAGACGCTGACAGAAGCTGCGACGCCGACTGAGGCATATAGGGGTAGATATTGGCATAGAGAAAGTAGCAGACCCCCCCATTCGACAGCGGCAGCGACTGAGATACCTTCAGAGACGCTGACAAAAGCTGCGACGCCGACTGAGGTGCCGACTGAGGCAGATAGGGTTAGATATATTCATAGAGATAGCAGCAGACTCCCCCAATCGACTGCGGCAGTAACTGAGACACCAACAGAGACGCTGACAGAAGCTGCGACGCCGACTGAGACGCCGACTGAGGCAGATAGGGTTAGATATAGGCATAGAAAGGCAGCACACCCCCCAATCGACAGCGGCAGCGACTGAGACGCCTACAGAGGTAGATAGGGGTAGATATAGGTATAGAGAAGGCAGCAGAACCCCCAATCGACAGCGGCAACGACTGGGACTCTTACAGAGACGCTGACAGAGGCTGCGACGCCCACTGAGACGCCGACTGAGGCAGATAGGGGTAGATATAGGCATAGAGAAGGCAGCAGACCTCCCCAATCGACAGCGGGAGCGACTGAGACGCCTACAGAGACGCCGACTAAGGTAGATAGGGGTAGATATAGGTATAGAGAAGGCAGCAAGACCCCCAATTGACAGCGCAATAACTGAGACTCCTACAGAGACGCTGACAGTGGCTGCGACGACGACTAAAACGCCGACTGAGGCATATAGGGGTAGACATAGGCATAGAGAAGCAGCAGACTGCCCAATCGAAAGCGGCAGCGACTGAGACGCCTACAGAAATGCTGACAGAGGCTGCGACGCCGAATGGGGCAGATAGGGGTAGATATATGCATAGAGAAGGCAGCAGACCCCCAATCGACAGCGGCAGCGACTCAGACACCTATAGAAACGTTGGCAGAGGCTACGACGCCGACTGAGATGCCGACTGAGCAAGATAGAGGTAGATATAGGCATAGAGAAGGCAGCAGACCACCAATCGACAGCGGCAGCGACTGAGACGCCTTCAGAGACGCTGACAGAAGCTGCGACGCCGACTGAGGCATATAGGGGTAGATATTGGCATAGAGAAAGTAGCAGACCCCCCCATTCGACAGCGGCAGCGACTGAGATACCTGCAGAGACGCTGACAAAAGCTGCGACGCCGACTGAGGTGCCGACTGAGGCAGATAGGGTTAGATATAGGCATAGAGATAGCAGCAGACTCCCCCAATCGACTGCGGCAGTAACTGAGACACCAACAGAGACGCTGACAGAAGCTGCGACGCCGACTGAGACGCCGACTGAGGCAGATAGGGTTAGATATAGGCATAGAGAAAGCAGCAGACTCCCCCAATCGACTGCGGCAGTAACTGAGAATCTACAGATGCGCTGACAGAGGTTGCGACGCCGACTGAGACGTCGACTGATGCTGATAGGGGTAGATATAAGCATAGAGAAGGCAGCAGACCCCAATCGACAGCGACAGCGACTGAGACGCCTACAGAAGCGCTGACAGAGGCTGCGACGCCGACTAAGGCAGATAGTGCTAGATATCGGCACTGAGAAGACAGCAGACCCCCCAATCGACAGCGGCAGCGACTGACACGCCTACAGAGACGCTAACAGAGGCTGCGACGAAGACTGAGTCGCCGACTGCGACAGAAAGGTGTAGATATAGGAATAGAGAAGGCAGCATACCCCCCTAATCGACAGCGGCAGCGACTGAGACGCCTTCAGAGACGCTGACAGAGGCTGCTACGCCGACTGCGCCGCCGACTGGGGCAGATAGGGGTAGATATAGGCATAGAGAAGGCAGCAGACCCCCCAATCGACAGCGGCAGCGACTGAGACACCTACAGAGACGCTGACAGAGGCTGCGACGCCGACTGAGACGCCGCCTGAGGCAGATAGGGGTAGATATAGACATAGGGAAGACAGCAGACCCCCCAATCGACAGCGGCAGCGACTGAGACAATTACAGAGACGCTGACAGAGGCTGCGACGCCGACTGAGACGCCGACTGAGGCAGATAGGGGTAGATATAGGCATAGAGAAGACAGCAGACCCCCCTAATCGACAGCGGCAGCGACTGAGACGCCTTCAGAGACGCTGACAGAGGCTGCGACGCCGACTGAGACGCCGACTGAGGCAGATAGGGGTAGATATAGGCATAGAGAAGACAGCTGACCCCCCAATCGACAGCGGCAGCGACTGAGACACCTACAGAGACGCTGACAAAGGCTGCGACGCCAACTGAGGCAAATAGGGGTAGATATTGGCATAGTGAAGACAGCAGACCCCCCAATCGACAGCTACAGCGACTGAGACGCATACAGAGACGCATACAGAGACTCTGACAGAGGCTGCGACGCCGACTAAGGCAGATAGGGGTATAGGCACAGAGAAGGCATCAGACCCCCCAATCGACAGCGCCAGCGACTGAGACGCCTACAGAGACGCCGACTGAGACGCCGACTGAGGTAGATAGGGTTAGATATAGGTATAGAGAAGGCAGCAGAACCCCCAATCGACAGCGGCAACGACTGAGACTCCTACAGAGACGCTGACAGAGGCTGCGACGCCGACTGCGCCGCCGACTGAGGCAGATAGGGGTAGATATAGGCATAGAGAAGGCAGCAGACCCCCCAATCGACAGCGGCAGCGACTGAGACACCTACAGAGACGCTGACAGAGGCTGCGACGCCGACTGAGGCAGATAGGGGTAGATATTGGCATAGTGAAGACAGCAGACCCCCCAATCGACAGCGGCAGCGACTGAGACACCTACAGAGACGCTGACAGAGGCTGCGACGCCAACTGAGGCAGATAGGGGTAGATATAGACATAGAGAAGGCAGCAGACCCCCCAATCGACAGCGCCAGCGACTGAGACTCCTACAGAGACGCTGACAGAGGCTGTGACGGCGACTGAGATGCCGATTGAGGCAGATATGGGTAGATATATTCAT
Organism: Clusia tigrina; assembly: GCA_920105625.2. NCBI lineage: Eukaryota > Metazoa > Arthropoda > Insecta > Diptera > Clusiidae > Clusia > Clusia tigrina. Next base: position 91,446,499 of record OV050031.1, read on the forward strand.
AGAGAAGGCAGCATACCCCCCTAATCGACAGCGGCAGCGACTGAGACGCCTTCAGAGACGCTGACAGAGGCTGCGACGCCGACTGAGACGCCGCCTGAGGCAGATAGGGGTAGATATAGGCATAGAGAAGGCAGCACACCCCCCAATCGACAGCGGCAGCGACTGATACGCCTACAGAGGTAGATAGGGGTAGATATAGGTATAGAGAAGGCAGCAGAACCCCCAATCGACAGCGGCAACGACTGGGACTCTTACAGAGACGCTGACAGAGGCTGCGACGCCCACTGAGACGCCGACTGAGGCAGATAGGGGTAGATATAGGCATAGAGAAGGCAGCAGACCTCCCCAATCGACAGCGGGAGCGACTGAGACGCCTACAGAGACGCCGACTAAGGTAGATAGGGGTAGATATAGGTATAGAGAAGGCAGCAGGACCCCCAATTGACAGCGGCAATAACTGAGACTCCTACAGAGACGCTGACAGTGGCTGCGACGACGACTAAAACGCCGACTGAGGCATATAGGGGTAGACATAGGCATAGAGAAGCAGCAGACTGCCCAATCGAAAGCGGCAGCGACTGAGACGCCTACAGAAATGCTGACAGAGGCTGCGACGCCGAATGGGGCAGATAGGGGTAGATATATGCATAGAGAAGGCAGCAGACCCCCAATCGACAGCGGCAGCGACTCAGACACCTATAGAAACGTTGGCAGAGGCTACGACGCCGACTGAGATGCCGACTGAGCAAGATAGAGGTAGATATAGGCATAGAGAAGGCAGCAGACCCCCAATCGACAGCGGCAGCGACTGAGACGCCTTCAGAGACGCTGACAGAAGCTGCGACGCCGACTGAGGCATATAGGGGTAGATATTGGCATAGAGAAAGTAGCAGACCCCCCCATTCGACAGCGGCAGCGACTGAGATACCTTCAGAGACGCTGACAAAAGCTGCGACGCCGACTGAGGTGCCGACTGAGGCAGATAGGGTTAGATATAGGCATAGAGATAGCAGCAGACTCCCCCAATCGACTGCGGCAGTAACTGTGACACCAACAGAGACGCTGACAGAAGCTGCGACGCCGACTGAGACGCCGACTGAGGCAGATAGGGTTAGATATAGGCATAGAGAAAGCAGCAGACTCCCCCAATCGACTGCGGCAGTAACTGAGAATCTACAGATGCGCTGACAGAGGTTGCGACGCCGACTGAGACGTCGACTGATGCTGATAGGGGTAGATATAAGCATAGAGAAGGCAGCAGACCCCAATCGACAGCGACAGCGACTGAGACGCCTACAGAAGCGCTGACAGAGGCTGCGACGCCGACTAAGGCAGATAGTGCTAGATATCGGCACTGAGAAGACAGCAGACCCCCCAATCGACAGCGGCAGCGACTGACACGCCTACAGAGACGCTAACAGAGGCTGCGACGAAGACTGAGTCGCCGACTGCGACAGAAAGGTGTAGATATAGGAATAGAGAAGGCAGCATACCCCCCTAATCGACAGCGGCAGCGACTGAGACGCCTTCAGAGACGCTGACAGAGGCTGCTACGCCGACTGCGCCGCCGACTGGGGCAGATAGGGGTAGATATAGGCATAGAGAAGGCAGCAGACCCCCCAATCGACAGCGGCAGCGACTGAGACACCTACAGAGACGCTGACAGAGGCTGCGACGCCGACTGAGACGCCGACTGAGGCAGATAGGGGTAGATATAGGTATAGAGAAGGCAGCAGAACCCCCAATCGACAGCGGCAACGACTGAGACTCCTACAGAGACGCTGACATTGGCTGCAACACCAACTGAGACGCCTACTGAGGAATATAAGGGTTGATATAGGCATAGAGAATTCAGCAGACTCCCCAATCGACAGAGGCAGAGACTGCGACGCCTACACACACTCTGACAGAGGCTGCGACGCCAACTGAGGCAGATAGGGGTAGATATAGGCATAGAAAAAGCAGCAGACCTCCCAATCGACAGCGGCAGCGACTGAGACACCTATAGAAACGTTGACAGAGGCTGCGACGCCGACTGAGATGCCGACTGAGCAAGATAGGGGTAGATATAGGCATAGAGAAGGCAGCAGACCCCCAATCGACAGCGGCAGCGACTGAGACGCCTTCAGAGACGCTGACAGAGGCTGCGACGCCGACTGAGGCAGACAGGGTTAGATATAGGCATAGAGATAGCAGCAGACTCCCCCAATCGACTGCGGCAGTAACTGAGACACCTACAGAGACGCTGACAGAAGCTGCGACGCCGACTGAGACGCCGACTGAGGCAGAAAGGGTTAGATATAGGCATAGAAAAAGCAGCAGACTCCCCCAATCGACTGCGGCAGTAACTGAGAATCTACAGATGCGCTCACAGAGGTTGCGACGCCGACTGAGACGTCGACTGATGCTGATAGGGGTAGATTTAAGCATAGAGAAGGCAGCAGACCCCCAATCGACAGCGACAGCGACTGAGAAGAATACAGAAACGCTGACAGAGGCGGCGACGCCGACAAAGGCAGATAGGGGTAGATATCGGCACTGAGAAGGCAGCAGACCCCCCAATCGACAGCGGCAGCGGCTGACACGCCTACAGAGACGCTAACAGAGGCTGCGACGAAGACTGAGTTGCCGACTGCGACAGAAAGGTGTAGATATAGGCATAGAGAAGGCAGCATACCCCCCTAATCGACAGCGGCAGCGACTGAGACGCTTTCAGAGACGCTGCCAGAGGCTGCTACGACGACTGCGCCGCCGACTGAGGCAGATAGGGGTAGATATAGGCATAGAGAAGGCAGCAGACCCCCCAATCGACAGCGGCAACGACTGAGACTCCTACAGAGACGCTGACAGAGGCTGCGACACCGACTGAGACGCCTACTGAGGAAGATATAGGTAGATATAGGCATAGAGAATTCAGCAGACTCCCAATCGACAGCGGCAGCGACTGAGACGCCTACAGACACGCCGACAGAGGCTGCGACGCCAACTGAGGCAAATAGGGGTAGATATTGGCATAGAGAAAGCAGCACACCCCCAATCGACATCGGCAGCGACTGAGATACCTACAGATACGCTGACAGAGGTTGCGACACCGACTCAGATGCCGACTGAGGCAGATAGGCGTAGATATAGACATAGAGAAGGCAGCAGACCCCCCTAATCGACAGCGGCAGCGACTGAGACGCCTTCAGCGACGCTGACAGAGGCTGCGACGCCGACTGAGACGCCGCCTGAGGCAGATAGGGGTAGATATAGACATAGAGAAGGCAGCAGACCCCCCAATCGACAGTGGCAGCGACTGAGACACCTACAGAGACGCTGACAGAGGCTGCGACGCCGACTGAGACGCCGACTGAAGCAGATTGGGGTGGATATAGGCATAGAGAAGGCAGCAGCCCCCAATCGACAGCTACAGCGACTGAGACGCATACAGAGACGCATACAGAGACTCTGACAGAGGCTGCGACGCCGACTAAGGCAGATAGGGGTATAGGCACAGAGAAGGCACCAGACCCCCCAATCGACAGCGCCAGCGACTGAGACGCCTACAGAGACGCCGACTGAGACGCCGACTGAGGTAGATAGGGGTAGATATAGGTATAGAGAAGGCAGCAGGACCCCCAATCAACAGCGGCAATGACTGAGACTCCTACAGAGACGCTGACAGTGGCTGCGACGACGACTGAGGCGCCGACTGAGGCATATAGGGGTAGATATAGGCATAGAGAAGGCAGCAGACTGCCCAATCGAAAGCGGCAGCGACTGAGACGCCTACAGAAATGCTGACAGAGGCTGCGACGCAGACTGAGGCAGATAGGTGTAGATATATGCATAGAGAAGGCAGCAGACCCCCCAATCGACAGCGGTAGCGACTGAGACACCTATAGAAACTTTGACAGAGGCTGCGACGCCGACTGAGATGCCGACTGAGCAAGATAGAGGTAGATATAGGCATAGAGAAGGCAGCAGACCCCCCAATCGACAGCGGCAGTGACTGAGACGCCTTCAGAGACGCTGACAGAAGCTGCGACGCCGACTGAGGCATATAGGGGTAGATATTGGTATAGAGAAAGCAGCAGACCCACCCCCCCCAATCGACAGCGGCAGCGACTGAGATACCTTCAGAGACGCTGACAGAAGCTGCGACGCCGACTGAGGTGCCGACTGAGGCAGATAGGGTTAGATATAGGCATAGAGATAGCAGCAGACTCCCCCAATCGACTGCGGCAGTAACTGAGACACCAACAGAGACGCTGACAGAAGCTGCGACGCCGACTGAGACGCCGACTGAGGCAGATAGGGTTAGATATAGGCATAGAGAAAGCAGCAGACTCCCCCAATCGACTGCGGAAGTAAATGAGAATCTACAGATGCGCTGACAGAGGTTGCGCCGCCGACTGAGACGTCGACTGATGCTGATAGGGGTAGATATAAGCATAGAGAAGGCAGCAGACCCCCAATCGACAGCGACAGCGACTGAGACACCTACAGAAACGCTGACAGAGGCTGCGACGCCGACTAAGGCAGATAGTGCTAGATATCGGCACTGAGATGGCAGCAGACCCCCCAATCGACAGCGGCAGCGGCTGACACGCCTACAGAGACGCTAACAGAGGCTGCGACGAAGACTGAGTCGCCGACTGCGACAGAAAGGTGTAGATATAAGCATAGAGAAGGCAGCATACCCCCCTAATCGACAGCGGCAGCGACTGAGACGCCTTCAGAGACGCTGGCAGAGGCTGCTACGCCGACTGCGCCGCCGACTGAGGCAGATAGGGGTAGATATAGGCATAGAGAAGGCAGCAGACCCCCCAATCGACAGCGGCAGCGACTGAGACACCTACAGAGACGCCGACAGAGGCTGCGACGCCGACTGAGACGCCGACTATGGCAGATAGGGGTAGATATAGGTATAGAGAAGGCAGCAGAACCCCCAATCGACAGCGGCAACGACTGAGACTCCTACAGAGACGCTGACATTTGCTGCGACACCAACTGAGACGAATACTGAGGAAGACAAGGGTACATATAGGCATAGAGAATTCAGCAGACTCCCCAATCGACAGCGGCAGCGACTGAGACGCCTACAGACACGCTGACAGAGGCTGCGACGCCAACTGAGGCAGATAGGCGTAGATATAGACATAGAGAAGGCAGCAGACCCCCCTAATCGACAGCGGCAGCGACTGAGACGCCTTCAGAGACGCTGACAGACGATGCGACGCCGACTGAGACGCCGCCTGAGGCAGATAGGGGTAGATATAGGCATAGATAAGGCAGCAGACCCCCCAATCGCCAGCGGCAGCGACTGAGACACCTACAGAGACGCTGACAGAGGCTGCGACGCTGACTGAGACGCCGACTGAAGCAGATAGGGGTGGATATAGGCATAGAGAAGGCAGCAGCCCCCAATCGACAGCTACAGCGACTGAGACGCATACAGAGACGCATACAGAGACTCTGACAGAGGCTGCGACGCCGACTAAGGCAGATAGGGGTATAGGCACAGAGAAGGCAGCAGACCCCCCAATCGACAGTGGCAGCGACTGAGACGCCTACAGAGACGCCGACTGAGATGCCGACTGAGGTAGATAGGGGTAGATATAGGTATAGAGACGGCAGCAGAACCCCCAATCGACAGCGGCAACGACTGAGACTCTTACAGAGACGCTGACAGTGGTTGCGACGACGACTGAGACGCCGACTGAGGCAGATAGGGTTAGATATAGGCATAGAGAAAGCAGCAGACTCCCCCAATCGACTGCGGCAGTAACTGAGAATCTGCAGATGCGCTGACAGAGGTTGCGACGCCGACTGAGACGTCGACTGATGCTGATTGGGGTAGATATAAGCATAGAGAAGGCAGCAGACCCCCAATCGACAGCGACAGCGACTGAGACGCCTACAGAAACGCTGACTAAGGTAGATAGGGGTAGATATAGGTATAGAGAAGGCAGCAGGACCCCCAATCGGCAGCGGCAGCGACTGAGACGCCTACAGAGACGCCGACTGAGACGCCGACTGAGGTAGATAGGGGTAGATATAGGCATAGAGAAGGCAGCAGACTGCCCAATCGAAAGCGGCAGCGACTGAGACGCCTACAGAAATGCTGACAGAGGCTGCAACGCCGAATGGGGCAGATAGGGGTAGATATATGCATAGAGAAGGCAGCAGAACCCCCAATCGACAGCGGCAGCGACTGAGACGCCTTCAGAGACGCTGACAGAGGCTGCTACGCCGACTGCGCCGCCGACTGAGGCAGATAGGGGTAGATATAGGCATAGAGAAAGCAGCAGACTCCCCCAATCGACTGCGGCATCAACTGAGAATCTACAGATGCGCTGACAGAGGTTGCGACGGCGACTGAGACGTCGACTGATGCTGATTGGGGTAGATATAAGCATAGAGAAGGCAGCAGACCCCCAATCGACAGCGACAGCGACTGAGACGCCTACAGAAACGCTGACAGAGGCTGCGACGCCGACTAAGGCAGATAGTGCTAGATATCGGCACTGAGAAGGCAGCAGACCCCCCAATCGACAGCGGCAGCGGCTGACACGCCTACAGAGACGCTAACAGAGGCTGCGACGCCGACTGAGGCATATAGCGGTAGATATTGGCATAGAGAAAGCAGCAGACCCCTCCAATCGACAGCGGCAGCGACTGAGATACCTTCAGAGACGCTGACAGAAGCTGCGACGCCGACTGAGGTGCCGACTGAGGCAGATAGGGTTAAATATAGGCATAGAGATAGCAGCAGACTCCCCCAATCGACTGCGGCAGTAACTGAGACACCAACAGAGAAGCTGACAGAAGCTGCGACGCCGACTGAGACGCCGACTGAGGCAGATAGGGTTAGATATAGGCATAGAGAAAGCAGCAGACTCCCCCAATCGACTGCGGCAGTAACTGAGAATCTACAGATGCGCTGACAGAGGTTGCGACGCCGACTGAGACGTCGACTGATGCTGATAGGGGTAGATATAAGCATAGAGAAGGCAGCAGACCCCCAATCGACAGCGACAGCGACTGAGACGCCTACAGAAACGCTGACAGAGGCTGCGACGAAGACTGAGTCGCCGACTGCGACAGAAAGGTGTAGATATAGGCATAGAGAAGGCAGCATACCCCCTAATCGACAGCGGCAGCGACTGAGACGCCTTCAGAGACGCTGACAGAGGCTGCTACGCCGACTGCGCCGCCGACTGAGGCAGATAGGGGTAGATATAGGCATAGAGAAGGCAGCAGACCCCCCAATCGACAGCGGCAGCTACTGAGACATCTACAGAGACGCTGACAGAGGCTGCGACGCCGACTGAGGCAGATAAAGGTAGATATAGGCATAGAGAAGGCAGCAGACCCCCCATTCGACAGCGCCAGCGACTGAGACGCCTACAGATACGCTGACAGAGGCTGCGACGCCGACTCAGACGCCGACTGAGGCAACTAGGGGTAGATATAGGCATAGAGAAGGCAGTAGACCCCCAATCGATAGCGGCAATGACTGAGACGCCTACAGAGACACTGACAGAGGCTAAGACGCCGACTGAAACGCCGATCGCGCCAGATAGGGGTAGATATAGGCATAGAGAAGGCAGCAGACCCCCCAATCGACAGTGGCAGCGACTGAGACGCCTACAGAAACGCTTACAGAGCATGCGACGTCGACTGAGGCAGATAGGGGTGGATATAGGCATAGAGAAGGCAGCAGACCACCAATCGAGAGCGGCAGCGACTGAGACGCATACAGAGAATCTGACAGAGGCTGCGACGCCGACTGAGACGTCGACTGAGGCAGATAGGTGTAGATATAGGCATAGAGAAGGCAGCAGACCCCCAATCGACAGCGACAGCGACTGAGACGCCTACAGAAACGCTGACAGAGGCTGCGACGCCGACTGAGGCAGATAGGGGTAGATATAGGCATAGAGAATTCAGCAGACCCCCCAATCGACAGCGGCAACGACTGAGACGCCTACAGAGACGCCGACTAAGACGCCGACTGAGGCAGATAGGCGTAGATATAGGCATAGAGAAGGCAGCAGACCTCCCCAATCGACAGCGGGAGCGACTGAGACGCCTACAGAGACGCCGACTAAGGTAGATAGGGGTAGATATAGGTATAGAGAAGGCAGCAGGACCCCCAATTGACAGCGGCAATAACTGAGACTCCTACAGAGACGCTGACAGTGGCTGCGACGACGACTAAAACGCCGACTGAGGCATATAGGGGTAGACATAGGCATAGAGAAGCAGCAGACTGCCCAATCGAAAGCGGCAGCGACTGAGACGCCTACAGAAATGCTGACAGAGGCTGCGACGCCGAATGGGGCAGATAGGGGTAGATATATGCATAGAGAAGGCAGCAGACCCCCAATCGACAGCGGCAGCGACTCAGACACCTATAGAAACGTTGGCAGAGGCTACGACGCCGACTGAGATGCCGACTGAGCAAGATAGAAGTAGATATAGGCATAGAGAAGGCAGCAGACCCCCAATCGACAGCGGCAGCGACTGAGACGCCTTCAGAGACGCTGACAGAAGCTGCGACGCCGACTGAGGCATATAGGGGTAGATATTGGCATAAAGAAAGTAGCAGACCCCCCCATTCGACAGCGGCAGCGACTGAGATACCTTCAGAGACGCTGACAAAAGCTGCGACGCCGACTGAGGTGCCGACTGAGGCAGATAGGGTTAGATATAGGCATAGAGATAGCAGCAGACTCCCCCAATCGACTGCGGCAGTAACTGAGACACCAACAGAGACGCTGACAGAAGCTGCGACGCCGACTGAGATGCCGACTGAGGCAGATAGGGTTAGATATAGGCATAGAGAAAGCAGCAGACTCCCCCAATCGACTGCGGCAGTAACTGAGAATCTACAGATGCGCTGACAGAGGTTGCGACGCCGACTGAGACGTCGACTGATGCTGATAGGGGTAGATATAAGCATAGAGAAGGCAGCAGACCCCAATCGACAGCGACAGCGACTGAGACGCCTACAGAAGCGCTGACAGAGGCTGCGACGCCGACTAAGGCAGATAGTGCTAGATATCGGCACTGAGAAGACAGCAGACCCCCCAATCGACAGCGGCAGCGACTGACACGCCTACAGAGACGCTAATAGAGGCTGCGACGAAGACTGAGTCGCCGACTGCGACAGAAAGGTGTAGATATAGGAATAGAGAAGGCAGCATACCCCCCTAATCGACAGCGGCAGCGACTGAGACGCCTTCAGAGACGCTGACAGAGGCTGCTACGCCGACTGCGCCGCCGACTGGGGCAGATAGGGGTAGATATAGGCATAGAGAAGGCAGCAGACCCCCCAATCGACAGCGGCAGCGACTGAGACACCTACAGAGACGCTGACAGAGGCTGCGACGCCGACTGAGACGCCGACTGAGGCAGATAGGGGTAGATATAGGTATAGAGAAGGCAGCAGAACCCCCAATCGACAGCGGCAACGACTGAGACTCCTACAGAGACGCTGACATTGGCTGCAACACCAACTGAGACGCCTACTGAGGAAGATAAGGGTTGATATAGGCATAGAGAATTCAGCAGACTCCCCAATCGACAGCGGCAGCGACTGCGACGCCTACACACACTCTGACAGAGGCTGCGACGCCAACTGAGGCAGATAGGGGTAGATATAGGCATAGAAAAAGCAGCAGACCCCCCAATCGACAGCGGCAGCGACTGAGACACCTATAGAAACGTTGACAGAGGCTGCGACGCCGACTGAGGTGCCGACTGAGCAAGATAGGGGTAGATATAGGCATAGAGAAGGCAGCAGACCCCCAATCGACAGCGGCAGCGACTGAGACGCCTTCAGAGACGCTGACAGAGGCTGCGACGCCGACTGAGGCAGACAGGGTTAGATATAGGCATAGAGATAGCAGCAGACTCCCCCAATCGACTGCGGCAGTAACTGAGACACCTACAGAGACGCTGACAGAAGCTGCGACGCCGACTGAGACGCCGACTGAGGCAGAAAGGGTTAGATATAGGCATAGAGAAAGCAGCAGACTCCCCCAATCGACTGCGGCAGTAACTGAGAATCTACAGATGCGCTCACAGAGGTTGCGACGCCGACTGAGACGTCGACTGATGCTGATAGGGGTAGATTTAAGCATAGAGAAGGCAGCAGACCCCCAATCGACAGCGACAGCGACTGAGAAGAATACAGAAACGCTGACAGAGGCTGCGACGCCGACAAAGGCAGATAGGGGTAGATATAGGCATAGAGAAGGCAGCAGACCCCCAATCGACAGCGGCAGCGACTGAGACGCCTTCAGAGACGCTGACAGAGGCTGCGACGCCGACTGAGGCATATAGGGGTAGATATTGGCATAGAGAAAGCAGCAGACCCCCCCCAATCGACAGCGGCAGCGACTGAGATACCTTCAGAGACACTGACAGAAGCTGCGACGCCGACTGAGATGCCGACTGAGGCAGATAGGGTTAGATATCGGCATAGATATAGCAGCAGACTCCCCCAATCGACTGCGGCAGTAACTGAGACACCTACAGATACGCTGACAGAAGCTGCGACGCCGACTGAGACGCCGACTGAGGCAGATAGGGTTAGATATAGGCACTGAGCAGGCAGCAGACCCCCCAATCGACAGCGGCAGCGGCTGACACGCCTACAGAGACGCTAACAGAGGCTGCGACGAAGACTGAGTCGCCGACTGCGACAGAAAGGTGTAGATATAGGCATAGAGAAGGCAGCATACCCCCCTAATCGACAGCGGCAGCGACTGAGACGCCTTCAGAGACGCTGACAGAGGCTGCTACGACGACTGCGCAGCCGACTGAGGCAGATAGGGGTAGATATAGGCATAGAGAAGACAGCAGACCCCCCAATCGACAGCGGCAGCGACTGAGACACCTACAGATACGCTGACAGAGGCTGCGACGCCAATTGAGGCAAATAGGGGTAGATATTGGCATAGAGAAAGCAGCACACCCCCCCAATCGACAGCGGCAGCGACTGAGATACCTACAGATACGCTGACAGAGGTTGCGACACCGACTCAGATGCCGACTGAGGCAGATAGGCGTAGATATAGACATAGAGAAGGCAGCAGACCCCCCAATCGACAGCGCCAGCGACTGAGACTCCTACAGAGACGCTGACAGAGGCTGTGACGGCGACTGAGATGCCGACTGAGGCAGATATGGGTAGATATATTCATAGAGAAGGCAGCATACCCCCCTAATCGACAGCGGCAGCGACTGAGACGCCTTCAGAGACGCTGACAGAGGCTGCGACGCCGACTGAGACGCTGCCTGAGGCAGATAGGGGTAGATATAGGCATAGAGAAGGCAGCACACCCCCCAATCGACAGCGGCAGCGACTGAGACGCCTACAGAGACGCCGACTGAGACGCCGACAGAGGTAGATAGGGGTAGATATAGGTATAGAGAAGGCAGCATACGCCCCTAATCGACAGCGGCAGCGACTGAGACACCTATAGAAACGTTGACAGAGGCTGCGACGCCGACTGAGATGCCGACTGAGCAAGATAGGGGTAGATATAGGCATAGAGAAGGCAGCAGACCCCCAATCGACAGCGGCAGCGACTGAGACACCTACAGAGACGCTGACAGAGGCTGCGACGCCAATTGAGCCAAATAGGGGTAGATATTGGCATAGAGAAAGCAGCACACCCCCCCAATCGACAGCGGCAGCGACTGAGATACCTTCAGAGACGCTGACAGAAGCTGCGACGCCGACTGAGATACCGACTGAGGCAGATAGGGTTAGATATAGGCATAGAGATAGCAGCAGACTCCCCCAATCGACTGCGGCAGTAACTGAGACACCTACAGAGACGCTGACAGAAGCTGCGACGCCGACTGAGACGCCGACTGAGGCAGAAAGGGTTAGATATAGGCATAGAGAAAGCAGCAGACTCCCCCAATCGACTGCGGCAGTAACTGAGAATCTACAGATGCGCTGACAGAGGTTGCGACGCCGACTGAGACGTCGACTGATGCTGATAGGGGTAGATTTAAGCATAGAGAAGGCAGCAGACCCCCAATCGACAGCGACAGCGACTGAGAAGAATACAGAAACGCTGACAGAGGCTGCGACGCCGAAAAAGGCAGATAGGGGTAGATATCGGCACTGAGAAGGCAGCAGACCCCCCAATCGACAGCGGCAGCGGCTGACACGCCTACAGAGACGCTAACAGAGGCTGCGACGAAGACTGAGTTGCCGACTGCGACAGAAAGGTGTAGATATAGGCATAGAGAAGGCAGCATACCCCCCTAATCGACAGCGGCAGCGACTGAGACGCTTTCAGAGACGCTGACAGAGGCTGCTACGACGACTGCGCCGCCGACTGAGGCAGATAGGGGTAGATATAGGCATAGAGAAGGCAGCAGACCCCCCAATCGACAGCGGCAACGACTGAGACTCCTACAGAGACGCTGACAGAGGCTGCGACACCGACTGAGACGCCTACTGAGGAAGATATAGGTAGATATGGGCATAGAGAATTCAGCAGACTCCCAATCGACAGCGGCAGCGACTGAGACGCCTACAGACACGCTGACAGAGGCTGCGACGCCAACTGAGGCAAATAGGGGTAGATATTGGCATAGAGAAAGCAGCACACCCCCCCAATCGACATCGGCAGCGACTGAGATACCTACAGATACGCTGACAGAGGTTGCGACACCGACTCAGATGCCGACTGAGGCAGATAGGCGTAGATATAGACATAGAGAAGGCAGCAGACCCCCCTAATCGACAGCGGCAGCGACTGAGACGCCTTCAGAGACGCTGACAGAGGCTGCGACGCAGACTGAGACGCCGCCTGAGGCAGATAGGGGTAGATATAGACATAGAGAAGACAGCAGACCCCCCAATCGACAGCGGCAGCGACTGAGACACCTACAGAGACGCTGACAGAGGCTGCGACGCCGACTGAGACGCCGACTGAGGCAGATAGGGGTAGATATAGGCATAGAGAAGACAGCAGACCCCCCAATCGACAGCGGCAGCGACTGAGACACCTACAGAGACGCTGACAGAGGCTGCGACGCCAACTGAGGCAAATAGGGGTAGATATTGGCATAGTGAAGACAGCAGACCCCCCAATCGACAGCTACAGCGACTGAGACGCATACAGAGACGCATACAGAGACTCTGACAGAGGCTGCGACGCCGACTAAGGCAGATAGGGGTATAGGCACAGAGAAGGCATCAGACCCCCCAATCGACAGCGCCAGCGACTGAGACGCCTACAGAGACGCCGACTGAGACGCCGACTGAGACGCCGACTGAGGTAGATAGGGTTAGATATAGGTATAGAGAAGGCAGCAGAACCCCCAATCGACAGCGGCAACGACTGAGACTCCTACAGAGACGCTGACAGAGGCTGCGACGCCGACTGCGCCGCCGACTGAGGCAGATAGGGGTAGATATAGGCATAGAGAAGACAGCAGACCCCCCAATCGACAGCGGCAGCGACTGAGACACCTACAGAGACGCTGACAGAGGCTGCGACGCCAACTGAGGCAAATAGGGGTAGATATTGGCATAGTGAAGACAGCAGACCCCCCAATCGACAGCGGCAGCGACTGAGACACCTACAGAGACGCTGACAGAGGCTGCGACGCCAACTGAGGCAGATAGGGGTAGATATAGGCATAGAGAAGGCAGCAGACCCCCCAATCGACAGCGGCAGCGACTGAGACTCCTACAGAGACGCTGACAGAGGCTGTGACGGCGACTGAGATGCCGATTGAGGCAGATATGGGTAGATATATTCATAGAGAAGGCAGCATACCCCCCTAATCGACAGCGGCAGCGACTGAGACGCCTTCAGAGACGCTGACAGAGGCTGCGACGCCGACTGAGACGCCGCCTGAGGCAGATAGGGGTAGATATAGGCATAGAGAAGGCAGCACACCCCCCAATCGACAGCGGCAGCGACTGAGACGCCTACAGAGGTAGATAGGGGTAGATATAGGTATAGAGAAGGCAGCAGAACCCCCAATCGACAGCGGCAACGACTGGAACTCTTACAGAGACGCTGACAGAGGCTGCGACGCCCACTGAGACGCCGACTGAGGCAGATAGGGGTAGATATAGGCATAGAGAAGGCAGCAGACCTCCCCAATCGACAGCGGGAGCGACTGAGACGCCTACAGAGACGCCGACTAAGGTAGATAGGGGTAGATATAGGTATAGAGAAGGCAGCAAGACCCCCAATTGACAGCGGCAATAACTGAGACTCCTACAGAGACGCTGACAGTGGCTGCGACGACGACTAAAACGCCGACTGAGGCATATAGGGGTAGACATAGGCATAGAGAAGCAGCAGACTGCCCAATCGAAAGCGGCAGCGACTGAGACGCCTACAGAAATGCTGACAGAGGCTGCGACGCCGAATGGGGCAGATAGGGGTAGATATATGCATAGAGAAGGCAGCAGACCCCCAATCGACAGCGGCAGCGACTCAGACACCTATAGAAACGTTGGCAGAGGCTACGACGCCGACTGAGATGCCGACTGAGCAAGATAGAGGTAGATATAGGCATAGAGAAGGCAGCAGACCCCCAATCGACAGCGGCAGCGACTGAGACGCCTTCAGAGACGCTGACAGAAGCTGCGACGCCGACTGAGGCATATAGGGGTAGATATTGGCATAGAGAAAGTAGCAGACCCCCCCATTCGACAGCGGCAGCGACTGAGATACCTTCAGAGACGCTGACAAAAGCTGCGACGCCGACTGAGGTGCCGACTGAGGCAGATAGGGTTAGATATATTCATAGAGATAGCAGCAGACTCCCCCAATCGACTGCGGCAGTAACTGAGACACCAACAGAGACGCTGACAGAAGCTGCGACGCCGACTGAGACGCCGACTGAGGCAGATAGGGTTAGATATAGGCATAGAGAAGGCAGCACACCCCCCAATCAACAGCGGCAGCGACTGAGACGCCTACAGAGGTAGATAGGGGTAGATATAGGTATAGAGAAGGCAGCAGAACCCCCAATCGACAGCGGCAACGACTGGGACTCTTACAGAGACGCTGACAGAGGCTGCGACGCCCACTGAGACGCCGACTGAGGCAGATAGGGGTAGATATAGGCATAGAGAAGGCAGCAGACCTCCCCAATCGACAGCGGGAGCGACTGAGACGCCTACAGAGACGCCGACTAAGGTAGATAGGGGTAGATATAGGTATAGAGAAGGCAGCAAGACCCCCAATTGACAGCGCAATAACTGAGACTCCTACAGAGACGCTGACAGTGGCTGCGACGACGACTAAAACGCCGACTGAGGCATATAGGGGTAGACATAGGCATAGAGAAGCAGCAGACTGCCCAATCGAAAGCGGCAGCGACTGAGACGCCTACAGAAATGCTGACAGAGGCTGCGACGCCGAATGGGGCAGATAGGGGTAGATATATGCATAGAGAAGGCAGCAGACCCCCAATCGACAGCGGCAGCGACTCAGACACCTATAGAAACGTTGGCAGAGGCTACGACGCCGACTGAGATGCCGACTGAGCAAGATAGAGGTAGATATAGGCATAGAGAAGGCAGCAGACCACCAATCGACAGCGGCAGCGACTGAGACGCCTTCAGAGACGCTGACAGAAGCTGCGACGCCGACTGAGGCATATAGGGGTAGATATTGGCATAGAGAAAGTAGCAGACCCCCCCATTCGACAGCGGCAGCGACTGAGATACCTTCAGAGACGCTGACAAAAGCTGCGACGCCGACTGAGGTGCCGACTGAGGCAGATAGGGTTAGATATAGGCATAGAGATAGCAGCAGACTCCCCCAATCGACTGCGGCAGTAACTGAGACACCAACAGAGACGCTGACAGAAGCTGCGACGCCGACTGAGACGCCGACTGAGGCAGATAGGGTTAGATATAGGCATAGAGAAAGCAGCAGACTCCCCCAATCGACTGCGGCAGTAACTGAGAATCTACAGATGCGCTGACAGAGGTTGCGACGCCGACTGAGACGTCGACTGATACTGATAGGGGTAGATATAAGCATAGAGAAGGCAGCAGACCCCAATCGACAGCGACAGCGACTGAGACGCCTACAGAAGCGCTGACAGAGGCTGCGACGCCGACTAAGGCAGATAGTGCTAGATATCGGCACTGAGAAGACAGCAGACCCCCCAATCGACAGCGGCAGCGACTGACACGCCTACAGAGACGCTAACAGAGGCTGCGACGAAGACTGAGTCGCCGACTGCGACAGAAAGGTGTAGATATAGGAATAGAGAAGGCAGCATACCCCCCTCATCGACAGCGGCAGCGACTGAGACGCCTTCAGAGACGCTGACAGAGGCTGCTACGCCGACTGCGCCGCCGACTGGGGCAGATAGGGGTAGATATAGGCATAGAGAAGGCAGCAGACCCCCCAATCGACAGCAGCAGCGACTGAGACACCTACAGAGACGCTGACAGAGGCTGCGACGCCGACTGAGACGCCGCCTGAGGCAGATAGGGGTAGATATAGACATAGGGAAGACAGCAGACCCCCCAATCGACAGCGGCAGCGACTGAGACACCTACAGAGACGCTGACAGAGGCTGCGACGCCGACTGAGACGCCGACTGAGGCAGATAGGGGTAGATATAGGCATAGAGAAGACAGCAGACCCCCCTAATCGACAGCGGCAGCGACTGAGACGCCTTCAGAGACGCTGACAGAGGCTGCGACGCCGACTGAGACGCCGACTGAGGCAGATAGGGGTAGATATAGGCATAGAGAAGACAGCAGACCCCCCAATCGACAGCGGCAGCGACTGAGACACCTACAGAGACGCTGACAAAGGCTGCGACGCCAACTGAGGCAAATAGGGGTAGATATTGGCATAGTGAAGACAGCAGACCCCCCAATCGACAGCTACAGCGACTGAGACGCATACAGAGACGCATACAGAGACTCTGACAGAGGCTGCGACGCCGACTAAGGCAGATAGGGGTATAGGCACAGAGAAGGCATCAGACCCCCCAATCGACAGCGCCAGCGACTGAGACGCCTACAGAGACGCCGACTGAGACGCCGACTGAGGTAGATAGGGTTAGATATAGGTATAGAGAAGGCAGCAGAACCCCCAATCGACAGCGGCAACGACTGAGACTCCTACAGAGACGCTGACAGAGGCTGCGACGCCGACTGCGCCGCCGACTGAGGCAGATAGGGGTAGATATAGGCATAGAGAAGGCAGCAGACCCCCCAATCGACAGCGGCAGCGACTGAGACACCTACAGAGACGCTGACAGAGGCTGCGACGCCGACTGAGGCAAATAGGGGTAGATATTGGCATAGTGAAGACAGCAGACCCCCCAATCGACAGCGGCAGCGACTGAGACACCTACAGAGACGCTGACAGAGGCTGCGACGCCAACTGAGGCAGATAGGGGTAGATATAGACATAGAGAAGGCAGCAGACCCCCCAATCGACAGCGCCAGCGACTGAGACTCCTACAGAGACGCTGACAGAGGCTGTGACGGCGACTGAGATGCCGATTGAGGCAGATATGGGTAGATATATTCATAGAGAAGGCAGCATACCCCCCTAATCGACAGCGGCAGCGACTGAGACGCCTTCAGAGACGCTGACAGAGGCTGCGACGCCGACTGAGACGCCGCCTGAGGCAGATAGGGGTAGATATAGGCATAGAGAAGGCAGCACACCCCCCAATCGACAGCGGCAGCGACTGAGACGCCTACAGAGGTAGATAGGGGTAGATATAGGTATAGAGAAGGCAGCAGAACCCCCAATCGACAGCGGCAACGACTGGGACTCCTACAGAGACGCTGACAGAGGCTGCGACGCCCACTGAGACGCCGACTGAGGCAGATAGGGGTAGATATAGGCATAGAGAAGGCAGCAGACCTCCCCAATCGACAGCAGCAGCGACTGAGACGCCTACAGAGACGCCGACTAAGGTAGATAGGGGTAGATATAGGTATAGAGAAGGCAGCAGGACCCCCAATTGACAGCGGCAATAACTGAGACTCCTACAGAGACGCTGACAGTGGCTGCGACGACGACTAAAACGCCGACTGAGGCATATAGGGGTAGACATAGGCATAGAGAAGCAGCAGACTGCCCAATCGAAAGCGGCAGCGACTGAGACGCCTACAGAAATGCTGACAGAGGCTGCGACGCCGAATGGGGCAGATAGGGGTAGATATATGCATAGAGAAGGCAGCAGACCCCCAATCGACAGCGGCAGCGACTCAGACACCTATAGAAACGTTGGCAGAGGCTACGACGCCGACTGAGATGCCGACTGAGCAAGATAGAGGTAGATATAGGCATAGAGAAGGCAGCAGACCCCCAATCGACAGCGGCAGCGACTGAGACGCCTTCAGAGACGCTGACAGAAGCTGCGACGCCGACTGAGGCAGATAGGGGTAGATATTGGCATAGAGAAAGTAGCAGACCCCCCCAATCGACAGCGGCAGCGACTGAGATACCTTCAGAGACGCTGACAAAAGCTGCGACGCCGACTGAGGTGCCGACTGAGGCAGATAGGGTTAGATATAGGCATAGAGATAGCAGCAGACTCCCCCAATCGACTGCGGCAGTAACTGAGACACCAACAGAGACGCTGACAGAAGCTGCGACGCCGACTGAGACGCCGACTGAGGCAGATAGGGTTAGATATAGGCATAGAGAAAGCAGCAGACTCCCCCAATCGACTGCGGCAGTAACTGAGAATCTACAGATACGCTGACAGAGGTTGCGACGCCGACTGAGACGTCGACTGATGCTGATAGGGGTAGATATAAGCATAGAGAAGGCAGCAGACCCCAATCGACAGCGACAGCGACTGAGACGCCTACAGAAGCGCTGACAGAGGCTGCGACGCCGACTAAGGCAGATAGTGCTAGATATCGGCACTGAGAAGACAGCAGACCCCCCAATCGACAGCGGCAGCGACTGACACGCCTACAGAGACGCTAACAGAGGCTGCGACGAAGACTGAGTCGCCGACTGCGACAGAAAGGTGTAGATATAGGAATAGAGAAGGCAGCATACCCCCCTAATCGACAGCGGCAGCGACTGAGACGCCTTCAGAGACGCTGACAGAGGCTGCTACGCCGACTGCGCCGCCGACTGGGGCAGATAGGGGTAGATATAGGCATAGAGAAGGCAGCAGACCCCCCAATCGACAGCGGCAGCGACTGAGACACCTACAGAGACGCTGACAGAGGCTGCGACGCCGACTGAGACGCCGACTGAGGCAGATAGGGGTAGATATAGGTATAGAGAAGGCAGCAGAACCCCCAATCGACAGCGGCAACGACTGAGACTCCTACAGAGACGCTGACATTGGCTGCAACACCAACTGAGACGCCTACTGAGGAAGATAAGGGTTGATATAGGCATAGAGAATTCAGCAGACTACCCATTCGACAGCGGCAGCGACTGCGACGCCTACACACACTCTGACAGAGGCTGCGACGCCAACTGAGGCAGATAGGGGTAGATATAGGCATAGAAAAAGCAGCAGACCTCCCAATCGACAGCGGCAGCGACTGAGACACCTATAGAAACGTTGACAGAGGCTGCGACGCCGACTGAGATGCCGACTGAGCAAGATAGGGGTAGATATAGGCATAGAGAAGGCAGCAGACCCCCAATCGACAGCGGCAGCGACTGAGACGCCTTCAGAGACGCTGACAGAGGCTGCGACGCCGACTGAGGCAGACAGGGTTAGATATAGGCATAGAGATAGCAGCAGACTCCCCCAAACGACTGCGGCAGTAACTGAGACACCTACAGAGACGCTGACAGAAGCTGCGACGCCGACTGAGACGCCGACTGAGGCAGAAAGGGTTAGATATAGGCATAGAAAAAGCAGCAGACTCCCCCAATCGACTGCGGCAGTAACTGAGAATCTACAGATGCGCTCACAGAGGTTGCGACGCCGACTGAGACGTCGACTGATGCTGATAGGGGTAGATTTAAGCATAGAGAAGGCAGCAGACCCCCAATCGACAGCGACAGCGACTGAGAAGAATACAGAAACGCTGACAGAGGCTGCGACGCCGACAAAGGCAGATAGGGGTAGATATCGGCACTGAGAAGGCAGCAGACCCCCCAATCGACAGCGGCAGCGGCTGACACGCCTACAGAGACGCTAACAGAGGCTGCGACGAAGACTGAGTTGCCGACTGCGACAGAAAGGTGTAGATATAGGCATAGAGAAGGCAGCATACCCCCCTAATCGACAGCGGCAGCGACTGAGACGCTTTCAGAGACGCTGCCAGAGGCTGCTACGACGACTGCGCCGCCGACTGAGGCAGATAGGGGTAGATATAGGCATAGAGAAGGCAGCAGACCCCCCAATCGACAGCGGCAACGACTGAGACTCCTACAGAGACGCTGACAGAGGCTGCGACACCGACTGAGACGCCTACTGAGGAAGATATAGGTAGATATAGGCATAGAGAATTCAGCAGACTCCCAATCGACAGCGGCAGCGACTGAGACGCCTACAGACACGCTGACAGAGGCTGCGACGCCAACTGAGGCAAATAGGGGTAGATATTGGCATAGAGAAAGCAGCACACCCCCAATCGACATCGGCAGCGACTGAGATACCTACAGATACGCTGACAGAGGTTGCGACACCGACTCAGATGCCGACTGAGGCAGATAGGCGTAGATATAGACATAGAGAAGGCAGCAGACCCCCCTAATCGACAGCGGCAGCGACTGAGACGCCTTCAGCGACGCTGACAGAGGCTGCGACGCCGACTGAGACGCCGCCTGAGGCAGATAGGGGTAGATATAGACATAGAGAAGGCAGCAGACCCCCCAATCGACAGTGGCAGCGACTGAGACACCTACAGAGACGCTGACAGAGGCTGCGACGCCGACTGAGACGCCGACTGAAGCAGATTGGGGTGGATATAGGCATAGAGAAGGCAGCAGCCCCCAATCGACAGCTACAGCGACTGAGACGCATACAGAGACGCATACAGAGACTCTGACAGAGGCTGCGACGCCGACTAAGGCAGATAGGGGTATAGGCACAGAGAAGGCACCAGACCCCCCAATCGACAGCGCCAGCGACTGAGACGCCTACAGAGACGCCGACTGAGACGCCGACTGAGGTAGATAGGGGTAGATATAGGTATAGAGAAGGCAGCAGGACCCCCAATCGACAGCGGCAATGACTGAGACTCCTACAGAGACGCTGACAGTGGCTGCGACGACGACTGAGGCGCCGACTGAGGCATATAGGGGTAGATATAGGCATAGAGAAGGCAGCAGACTGCCCAATCGAAAGCGGCAGCGACTGAGACGCCTACAGAAATGCTGACAGAGGCTGCGACGCAGACTGAGGCAGATAGGGGTAGATATATGCATAGAGAAGGCAGCAGACCCCCCAATCGACAGCGGCAGCGACTGAGACACCTATAGAAACTTTGACAGAGGCTGCGACGCCGACTGAGATGCCGACTGAGCAAGATAGAGGTAGATATAGGCATAGAGAAGGCAGCAGACCCCCCAATCGACAGCGGCAGCGACTGAGACGCCTTCAGAGACGCTGACAGAAGCTGCAACGCCGACTGAGGCATATAGGGGTAGATATTGGTATAGAGAAAGCAGCAGACCCACCCCCCCCAATCGACAGCGGCAGCGACTGAGATACCTTCAGAGACGCTGACAGAAGCTGCGACGCCGACTGAGGTGCCGACTGAGGCAGATAGGGTTAGATATAGGCATAGAGATAGCAGCAGACTCCCCCAATTGACTGCGGCAGTAACTGAGACACCAACAGAGACGCTGACAGAAGCTGCGACGCCGACTGAGACGCCGACTGAGGCAGATAGGGTTAGATATAGGCATAGAGAAAGCAGCAGACTCCCCCAATCGACTGTGGCAGTAAATGAGAATCTACAGATGCGCTGACAGAGGTTGCGACGCCGACTGAGACGTCGACTGATGCTGATAGGGGTAGATATAAGCATAGAGAAGGCAGCAGACCCCCAATCGACAGCGACAGCGACTGAGACGCCTACAGAAACGCTGACAGAGGCTGCGACGCCGACTAAGGCAGATAGTGCTAGATATCGGCACTGAGATGGCAGCAGACCCCCCAATCGACAGCGGCAGCGGCTGACACGCCTACAGAGACGCTAACAGAGGCTGCGACGAAGACTGAGTCGCCGACTGCGACAGAAAGGTGTAGATATAAGCATAGAGAAGGCAGCATACCCCCCTAATCGACAGCGGCAGCGACTGAGACGCCTTCAGAGACGCTGGCAGAGGCTGCTACGCCGACTGCGCCGCCGACTGAGGCAGATAGGGGTAGATATAGGCATAGAGAAGGCAGCAGACCCCCCAATCGACAGCGGCAGCGACTGAGACACCTACAGAGACGCCGACAGAGGCTGCGACGCCGACTGAGACGCCGACTATGGCAGATAGGGGTAGATATAGGTATAGAGAAGGCAGCAGAACCCCCAATCGACAGCGGCAACGACTGAGACTCCTACAGAGACGCTGACATTTGCTGCGACACCAACTGAGACGAATACTGAGGAAGACAAGGGTAGATATAGGCATAGAGAATTCAGCAGACTCCCCAATCGACAGCGGCAGCGACTGAGACGCCTACAGACACGCTGACAGAGGCTGCGACGCCAACTGAGGCAGATAGGCGTAGATATAGACATAGAGAAGGCAGCAGACCCCCCTAATCGACAGCGGCAGCGACTGAGACGCCTTCAGAGACGCTGACAGACGATGCGACGCCGACTGAGACGCCGCCTGAGGCAGATAGGGGTAGATATAGGCATAGATAAGGCAGCAGACCCCCCAATCGACAGCGGCAGCGACGGAGACACCTACAGAGACGCTGACAGAGGCTGCGACGCTGACTGAGACGCCGACTGAAGCAGATAGGGGTGGATATAGGCATAGAGAAGGCAGCAGCCCCCAATCGACAGCTACAGCGACTGAGACGCATACAGAGACGCATACAGAGACTCTGACAGAGACTGCGACGCCGACTAAGGCAGATAGGGGTATAGGCACAGAGAAGGCAGCAGACCCCCCAATCGACAGTGGCAGCGACTGAGACGCCTACAGAGACGCCGACTGAGATGCCGACTGAGGTAGATAGGGGTAGATATAGGTATAGAGACGGCAGCAGAACCCCCAATCGACAGCGGCAACGACTGAGACTCTTACAGAGACGCTGACAGAGGCTGCGCCGCCGACTGAGACGCCGACTGAGGCAGATAGGGGTAGATATAGGCATAGAGAAGGCAGCAGACCTCCCCAATCGACAGCGGGAGCGACTGAGACGCCTACAGAGACGCCGGCTAAGGTAGATAGGGGTAGATATAGGTATAGAGAAGACAGCAGGACCCCCAATCGACAGCGGCAATGACTGAGACTCCTACAGAGACGCTGACAGTGGTTGCGACGACGACTGAGACGCCGACTGAGGCAGATAGGGTTAGATATAGGCATAGAGAAAGCAGCAGACTCCCCCAATCGACTGCGGCAGTAACTGAGAATCTGCAGATGCGCTGACAGAGGTTGCGACGCCGACTGAGACGTCGACTGATGCTGATAGGGGTAGATATAAGCATAGAGAAGGCAGCAGACCCCCAATCGACAGCGACAGCGACTGAGACGACTACAGAAACGCTGACTAAGGTAGATAGGGGTAGATATAGGTATAGAGAAGGCAGCAGGACCCCCAATCGACAGCGGCAGCGACTGAGACGCCTACAGAGACGCCGACTGAGACGCCGACTGAGGTAGATAATGGTAGATATAGGCATAGAGAAGGCAGCAGACTGCCCAATCGAAAGCGGCAGCGACTGAGATACCTTCAGAGACGCTGACAGAAGCTGCGACGCCGACTGAGGTGCCGACTGAGGCAGATAGGGTTAAATATAGGCATAGAGATAGCAGCAGACTCCCCCAATCGACTGCGGCAGTAACTGAGACACCAACAGAGAAGCTGACAGAAGCTGCGACGCCGACTGAGACGCCGACTGAGGCAGATAGGGTTAGATATAGGCATAGAGAAAGCAGCAGACTCCCCCAATCGACTGCGGCAGTAACTGAGAATCTACAGATGCGCTGACAGAGGTTGCGACGCCGACTGAGACGTCGACTGATGCTGATAGGGGTAGATATAAGCATAGAGAAGGCAGCAGACCCCCAATCGACAGCGACAGCGACTGAGACGCCTACAGAAACGCTGACAAAGGCTGCGACGAAGACTGAGTCGCCGACTGCCACAGAAAGGTGTAGATATAGGCATAGAGAAGGCAGCATACCCCCCTAATCGACAGCGGCAGCGACTGAGACGCCTTCAGAGACGCTGACAGAGGCTGCTACGCCGACTGCGCCGCCGACTGAGGCAGATAGGGGTAGATATTGGCATAGAGAAGGCAGCAGACCCCCCAATCGACAGCGGCAGCGACTGAGACACCTACAGAGACGCTGACAGAGGCTGCGACGCCGACTGAGGCAGATAAAGGTAGATATAGGCATAGAGAAGGCAGCAGACCCCCCATTCGACAGCGCCAGCGACTGAGACGCCTACAGATACGCTGACAGAGGCTGCGACGCCGACTCAGACGCCGACTGAGGCAACTAGGGGTAGATATAGGCATAGAGAAGGCAGTAGACCCCCAATCGATAGCGGCAATGACTGAGACGCCTACAGAGACACTGACAGAGGCTAAGACGCCGACTGAAATGCCGATCGCGCCAGATAGGGGTAGATATAGGCATAGAGAAGGCAGCAGACCCCCCAATCGACAGTGGCAGCGACTGAGACGCCTACAGAAACGCTTACAGAGGATGCGACGTCGACTGAGGCAGATAGGGGTGGATATAGGCATAGAGAAGGCAGCAGACCACCAATCGAGAGCGGCAGCGACTGAGACGCATACAGAGAATCTGACAGAGGCTGCGACGCCGACTGAGACGTCGACTGAGGCAGATAGGTGTAGATATAGGCATAGAGAAGGCAGCAGACCCCCAATCGACAGCGACAGCGACTGAGACGCCTACAGAAACGCTGACAGAGGCTGCGACGCCGACTGAGGCAGATAGGGGTAGATATAGGCATAGAGAATTCAGCAGACCCCCCAATCGACAGCGGCAACGACTGAGACGCCTACAGAGACGCCGACTAAGACGCCGACTGAGGCAGATAGGGGTAGATATAGGCATAGAGAAGGCAGCAGACCTCCCCAATCGACAGCGGGAGCGACTGAGACGCCTACAGAGACGCCGACTAAGGTAGATAGGGGTAGATATAGGTATAGAGAAGGCAGCAGGACCCCCAATTGACAGCGGCAATAACTGAGACTCCTACAGAGACGCTGACAGTGGCTGCGACGACGACTAAAACGCCGACTGAGGCATATAGGGGTAGACATAGGCATAGAGAAGCAGCAGACTGCCCAATCGAAAGCGGCAGCGACTGAGACGCCTACAGAAATGCTGACAGAGGCTGCGACGCCGAATGGGGCAGATAGGGGTAGATATATGCATAGAGAAGGCAGCAGACCCCCAATCGACAGCGGCAGCGACTCAGACACCTATAGAAACGTTGGCAGAGGCTACGACGCCGACTGAGATGCCGACTGAGCAAGATAGAAGTAGATATAGGCATAGAGAAGGCAGCAGACCCCCAATCGACAGCGGCAGCGACTGAGACGCCTTCAGAGACGCTGACAGAAGCTGCGACGCCGACTGAGGCATATAGGGGTAGATATTGGCATAGAGAAAGTAGCAGACCCCCCCATTCGACAGCGGCAGCGACTGAGATACCTTCAGAGACGCTGACAAAAGCTGCGACGCCGACTGAGGTGCCGACTGAGGCAGATAGGGTTAGATATAGGCATAGAGATAGCAGCAGACTCCCCCAATCGACTGCGGCAGTAACTGAGACACCAACAGAGACGCTGACAGAAGCTGCGACGCCGACTGAGATGCCGACTGAGGCAGATAGGGTTAGATATAGGCATAGAGAAAGCAGCAGACTCCCCCAATCGACTGCGGCAGTAACTGAGAATCTACAGATGCGCTGACAGCGGCAGCGACTGAGACGCCTTCGACAGCGGCAGCGACTGAGACGCCTTCAGAGACGCTGACAGAGGCTGCTACGCCGACTGCGCCGCCGACTGGGGCAGATAGGGGTAGATATAGGCATAGAGAAGGCAGCAGACCCCCCAATCGACAGCGGCAGCGACTGAGACACCTACAGAGACGCTGACAGAGGCTGCGACGCCGACTGAGACGCCGACTGAGGCAGATAGGGGTAGATATAGGTATAGAGAAGGCAGCAGAACCCCCAATCGACAGCGGCAACGACTGAGACTCCTACAGAGACGCTGACATTGGCTGCAACACCAACTGAGACGCCTACTGAGGAAGATAAGGGTTGATATAGGCATAGAGAATTCAGCAGACTCCCCAATCGACAGCGGCAGCGACTGCGACGCCTACACACACTCTGACAGAGGCTGCGACGCCAACTGAGGCAGATAGGGGTAGATATAGGCATAGAAAAAGCAGCAGACCCCCCAATCGACAGCGGCAGCGACTGAGACACCTATAGAAACGTTGACAGAGGCTGCGACGCCGACTGAGATGCCGACTGAGCAAGATAGGGGTAGATATAGGCATAGAGAAGGCAGCAGACCCCCAATCGACAGCGGCAGCGACTGAGACGCCTTCAGAGACGCTGACAGAGGCTGCGACGCCGACTGAGGCAGACAGGGTTAGATATAGGCATAGAGATAGCAGCAGACTCCCCCAATCGACTGCGGCAGTAACTGAGACACCTACAGAGACGCTGACAGAAGCTGCGACGCCGACTGAGACGCCGACTGAGGCAGAAAGGGTTAGATATAGGCATAGAGAAAGCAGCAGACTCCCCCAATCGACTGCGGCAGTAACTGAGAATCTACAGATGCGCTCACAGAGGTTGCGACGCCGACTGAGACGTCGACTGATGCTGATAGGGGTAGATTTAAGCATAGAGAAGGCAGCAGACCCCCAATCGACAGCGACAGCGACTGAGAAGAATACAGAAACGCTGACAGAGGCTGCGACGCCGACAAAGGCAGATAGGGGTAGATATCGGCACTGAGAAGGCAACAGACCCCCCAATCGACAGCGGCAGCGGCTGACACGCCTACAGAGACGCTAACAGATGCTGCGACGAAGACTGAGTTGCCGACTGCGACAGAAAGGTGTAGATATAGGCATAGAGAAGGCAGCATACCCCCCTAATCGACAGCGGCAGCGACTGAGACGCTTTCAGAGACGCTGCCAGAGGCTGCTACGACGACTGCGCCGCCGACTGAGGCAGATAGGGGTAGATATAGGCATAGAGAAGGCAGCAGACCCCCCAATCGACAGCGGCAACGACTGAGACTCCTACAGAGACGCTGACAGAGGCTGCGACACCGACTGAGACGCCTACTGAAGAAGATATAGGTAGATATAGGCATAGAGAATTCAGCAGACTCCCAATCGACAGCGGCAGCGACTGAGACGCCTACAGACACGCTGACAGAGACTGCGACGCCAACTGAGGCAAATAGGGGTAGATATTGGCATAGAGAAAGCAGCACACCCCCAATCGACATCGGCAGCGACTGAGATACCTACAGATACGCTGACAGAGGTTGCGACACCGACTCAGATGCCGACTGAGGCAGATAGGCGTAGATATAGACATAGAGAAGGCAGCAGACCCGCCTAATCGACAGCGGCAGCGACTGAGACGCCTTCAGCGACGCTGACAGAGGCTGCGACGCCGACTGAGACGCCGCCTGAGGCAGATAGGGGTAGATATAGACATAGAGAAGGCAGCAGACCCCCCAATCGACAGTGGCAGCGACTGAGACACCTACAGAGACGCTGACAGAGGCTGCGACGCCGACTGAGACGCCGACTGAAGCAGATTGGGGTGGATATAGGCATAGAGAAGGCAGCAGCCCCCAATCGACAGCTACAGCGACTGAGACGCATACAGAGACGCATACAGAGACTCTGACAGAGGCTGCGACGCCGACTAAGGCAGATAGGGGTATAGGCACAGAGAAGGCACCAGACCCCCCAATCGACAGCGCCAGCGACTGAGACGCCTACAGAGACGCCGACTGAGACGCCGACTGAGGTAGGGGAGGGGAGAAGGCAGCAGGACCCCCAATCGACAGCGGCAATGACTGAGACTCCTACAGAGACGCTGACAGTGGCTGCGACGACGACTGAGGCGCCGACTGAGGCATATAGGGGTAGATATAGGCATAGAGAAGGCAGCAGACTGCCCAATCGAAAGCGGCAGCGACTGAGACGCCTACAGAAATGCTGACAGAGGCTGCGACGCAGACTGAGGCAGATAGGGGTAGATATATGCATAGAGAAGGCAGCAGACCCCCCAATCGACAGCGGCAGCGACTGAGACACCTATAGAAACTTTGACAGAGGCTGCGACGCCGACTGAGATGCCGACTGAGCAAGATAGAGGTAGATATAGGCATAGAGAAGGCAGCAGACCCCCCAATCGACAGCGGCAGCCACTGAGACGCCTTCAGAGACGCTGACAGAAGCTGCCACGCCGACTGAGGCATATAGGGGTAGATATTGGTATAGAGAAAGCAGCAGACCCACCCCCCCCAATCGACAGCGGCAGCGACTGAGATACCTTCAGAGACGCTGACAGAAGCTGCGACGCCGACTGAGGTGCCGACTGAGGCAGATAGGGTTAGATATAGGCATAGAGATAGCAGCAGACTCCCCCAATCGACTGCGGCAGTAACTGAGACACCAACAGAGACGCTGACAGAAGCTGCGACGCCGACTGAGACGCCGACTGAGGCAGATAGGGTTAGATATAGGCATGGAGAAAGCAGCAGACTCCCCCAATCGACTGCGGCAGTAAATGAGAATCTACAGATGCGCTGACAGAGGTTGCGACGCCGACTGAGACGTCGACTGATGCTGATAGGGGTAGATATAAGCATAGAGAAGGCAGCAGACCCCCAATCGACAGCGACAGCGACTGAGACGCCTACAGAAACGCTGACAGAGGCTGCGACGCCGACTAAGGCAGATAGTGCTAGATATCGGCACTGAGATGGCAGAAGACCCCCCAATCGACAGCGGCAGCGGCTGACACGCCTACAGAGACGCTAACAGAGGCTGCGAAGAAGACTGAGTCGCCGACTGCGACAGAAAGGTGTAGATATAAGCATAGAGAAGGCAGCATACCCCCCTAATCGACAGCGGCAGCGACTGAGACGCCTTCAGAGACGCTGGCAGAGGCTGCTACGCCGACTGCGCCGCCGACTGAGGCAGATAGGGGTAGATATAGGCATAGAGAAGGCAGCAGACCCCCCAATCGACAGCGGCAGCGACTGAGACACCTACAGAGACGCCGACAGAGGCTGCGACGCCGACTGAGACGCCGACTATGGCAGATAGGGGTAGATATAGGTATAGAGAAGGCAGCAGAACCCCCAATCGACAGTGGCAACGACTGAGACTCCTACAGAGACGCTGACATTTGCTGCGACACCAACTGAGACGAATACTGAGGAAGACAAGGGTAGATATAGGCATAGAGAATTCAGCAGACTCCCCAATCGACAGCGGCAGCGACTGAGACGCCTACAGACACGCTGACAGAGGCTGCGACGCCAACTGAGGCAGATAGGCGTAGATATAGACATAGAGAAGGCAGCAGACCCCCCTAATCGACAGCGGCAGCGACTGAGCCGCCTTCAGAGACGCTGACAGACGATGCGACGCCGACTGAGACGCCGCCTGAGGCAGATAGGGGTAGATATAGGCATAGATAAGGCAGCAGACCCCCCAATCGACAGCGGCAGCAACTGAGACACCTACAGAGACGCTGACAGAGACTGCGACGCTGACTGAGACGCCGACTGAAGCAGATAGGGGTGGATATAGGCATAGAGAAGGCAGCAGCCCCCAATCGACAGCTACAGCGACTGAGACGCATACAGAGACGCATACAGAGACTCTGACAGAGGCTGCGACGCCGACTAAGGCAGATAGGGGTATAGGCACAGAGAAGGCAGCAGACCCCCCAATCGACAGTGGCAGCGACTGAGACGCCTACAGAGACGCCGACTGAGACGCCGACTGAGGTAGATAGGGGTAGATATAGGTATAGAGAAGGCAGCAGAACCCCCAATCGACAGCGGCAACGACTGAGACTCTTACAGAGACGCTGACAGAGGCTGCGCCGCCGACTGAGACGCCGACTGAGGCAGATAGGGGTAGATATAGGCATAGAGAAAGCAGCAGACCTCCCCAATCGACAGCGGGAGCGACTGAGACGCCTACAGAGACGCCGGCTAAGGTAGATAGGGGTAGATATAGGTATAGAGAAGACAGCAGGACCCCCAATCGACAGCGGCAATGACTGAGACTCCTACAGAGACGCTGACAGTGGTTGCGACGACGACTGAGACGCCGACTGAGGCAGATAGGGTTAGATATAGGCATAGAGAAAGCAGCAGACTCCCCCAATCGACTGCGGCAGTAACTGAGAATCTGCAGATGCGCTGACAGAGGTTGCGACGCCGACTGAGACGTCGACTGATGCTGATAGGGGTAGATATAAGCATAGAGAAGGCAGCAGACCCCCAATCGACAGCGACAGCGACTGAGACGCCTACAGAAACGCTGACTAAGGTAGATAGGGGTAGATATAGGTATAGAGAAGGCAGCAGGACCCCCAATCGACAGCGGCAGCGACTGAGACGCCTACAGAGACGCCGACTGAGACGCCGACTGAGGTAGTTAGGGGTAGATATAGGCATAGAGAAGGCAGCAGACTGCCCAATCGAAAGCGGCAGCGACTGAGATGCCTACAGAAATGCTGACAGAGGCTGCAACGCCGAATGGGGCAGATAGGGGTAGATATATGCATAGAGAAGGCAGCAGAACCCCCAATCGACAGCGGCAGCGACTGAGACGCCTTCAGAGACGCTGACAGAGGCTGCTACGCCGACTGAGGCATATAGCGGTAGATATTGGCATAGAGAAAGCAGCAGACCCCCCCAATCGACAGCGGCAGCGACTGAGACGCCTACAGAAACGCTGACAGAGGCTGCGACGCCGACTGAGGCAGATAGGGGTAGATATAGGCATAGAGAATTCAGCAGACCCCCCAATCGACAGCGGCAACGACTGAGACGCCTACAGAGACGCCGACTAAGACGCCGACTGAGGTAGATATGGGTAGATATAGGTATCGAGAAGGCAGAAGAACCCCCAATTGGCAGCGGCAACGACTGAGACTCCTACAGAGACGCTGACAGAGGCTGCGACACCGACTGAGGTGCCGACTGAGGCAGATAGGGTTAAATATAGGCATAGAGATAGCAGCAGACTCCCCCAATCGACTGCTACAGTAACTGAGACACCAACAGAGAAGCTGACAGAAGCTGCGACGCCGACTGAGACGCCGACTGAGGCAGATAGGGTTAGATATAGGCATAGAGAAAGCAGCAGACTCCCCCAATCGACTGCGGCAGTAACTGAGAATCTACAGATGCGCTGACAGAGGTTGCGACGCCGACTGAGACGTCGACTGATGCTGATAGGGGTAGATATAAGCATAGAGAAGGCAGCAGACCCCCAATCGACAGCGACAGCGACTGAGACGCCTACAGAAACGCTGACAGAGGCTGCGACGAAGACTGAGTCGCCGACTGCGACAGAAAGGTGTAGATATAGGCATAGAGAAGGCAGCATACCCCCCTAATCGACAGCGGCAGCGACTGAGACGCCTTCAGAGACGCTGACAGAGGCTGCTACGCCGACTGCGCCGCCGACTGAGGCAGATAGGGGTAGATATAGGCATAGAGAAGGCAGCAGACCCCCCAATCGACAGCGGCAGCGACTGAGACACCTACAGAGACGCTGACAGAGGCTGCGACGCCGACTGAGGCAGATAAAGGTAGATATAGGCATAGAGAAGGCAGCAGACCCCCCATTCGACAGCGCCAGCGACTGAGACGCCTACAGATACGCTGACAGAGGCTGCGACGCCGACTCAGACGCCGACTGAGGCAACTAGGGGTAGATATAGGCATAGAGAAGGCAGTAGACCCCCAATCGATAGCGGCAATGACTGAGACGCCTACAGAGACACTGACAGAGGCTAAGACGCCGACTGAAACGCCGATCGCGCCAGATAGGGGTAGATATAGGCATAGAGAAGGCAGCAGACCCCCCAATCGACAGTGGCAGCGACTGAGACGCCTACAGAATCGCTTACAGAGGATGCGACGTCGACTGAGGCAGATAGGGGTGGATATAGGCATAGAGAAGGCAGCAGACCACCAATCGAGAGCGGCAGCGACTGAGACGCATACAGAGAATCTGACAGAGGCTGCGACGCCGACTGAGACGTCGACTGAGGCAGATAGGTGTAGATATAGGCATAGAGAAGGCAGCAGACCCCCAATCGACAGCGACAGCGACTGAGACGCCTACAGAAACGCTGACAGAGGCTGCGACGCCGACTGAGGCAGATAGGGGTAGATATAGGCATAGAGAATTCAGCAGACCCCCCAATCGACAGCGGCAACGACTGAGACGCCTACAGAGACGCCGACTAAGACGCCGACTGAGGTAGATATGGGTAGATATAGGTATCGAGAAGGCAGAAGAACCCCCAATTGGCAGCGGCAACGACTGAGACTCCTACAGAGACGCTGACAGAGGCTGCGACACCGACTGAGACGCCTACTGAGGCAAATAAGGGTTGATATAGGCATAGAGAAATCAGCAGACCCCCCAATCGACAGCGGCAGCGACTGAGACGCCTACAGAAACGCTGACAGAGGCTGCGACGCCGACTGAGGCAGATAGAGGTAGATATAATAATAGAAAAGGCAGCAGACCCCCCAATCGACAGCGAGAACGACTGAGACGCCTACAGAGAAGCTGACAGAGGCTGCGACGACGACTCAGACGCCGACTGAGCCAGATAGAGGTGGATATAGGCATAGAGAAGGCAGCAGACCTCCAATCGAGAGCGGCAGCGACTGAGACGCATACAGAGAAGCTGACAGAGGCTGCGACGCCGACTGAGACGTCGACTGAGGCAGATTGGGGTGGATATAGGCATAGAGAAGGCAGCAGACCTCCCCAATCAAAAGCGGCAGCGACTGAGACGCCTACAGAAATGCTGACAGAGGCTGCGACGCCGACTGAGGCAGATAGGGGTAGATATAGGCATAGAGAAGGCAGCAGACCCCCCAATCGACAGTGGCAGCGACTGAGACGCCTACAGAAACGCTGACAGAGGCTGCGACGTCGACTGAGACGCCGACTGAGGCAGATAGGGGTGGATATAGGCATAGAGAAGGCAGCAGACCCCCAATCGAGAGCGGCAGCGACTGAGACGCATACAGAGAAGCTGACAGAGGCTGCGACGCCGACTGAGACGTCGACTGAGGCAGATAGGTGTAGATATAGGCATAGAGAAGGCAGCAGACCCCCAATCGACGGCGACAGCGACTGACTCGCCTACAGAAACGCTGACAGAGGCTGCGACGCCGACTGAGGCAGATAGGGGTAGATATAGGCATAGAGAATTCAGCAGACCCCCCAATCGACAGCGGCAACGACCGAGACGCCTACAGAGACGCCGACTGAGACGCCGACTGCGGTAGATAGGGGTAGATAGAGGTATCGAGAAGGCAGCAGAACCCCCAATCGGCAGCGGCAACGACTGAGACTCCTACAGAGACGCTGACAGAGGCTGCGACACCGACTGAGACGCCTACTGAGGCAGATAAGGGTTGATATTGGCATAGAGAAATCAGCAGACCCCCCAATCGACAGAGGCAGCGACTGAGACCCCTACAGAAACGCTGACAGAGGCTGCGACGCCGACTGAGGCAGATAGAAGTAGATATAATAATAGAAAAGGCAGCAGACCCCCCAATCGAGGGCGAGAACGACTGAGACGCCAACAGAAATGCTGACAGAGGCTGCGACGCCGACTGAGGCAGATAGGGGTAGATATAGGCATAGAGAAGGCATCAGACATCCCAATCGACAGCAGCAGCGACTGAGACGCCTACAGAGACGCTGACAGAGCCTGCGACGACGTCTCAGTCGCCGACTGAGCCAGATAGGGGTAGATATAGGCATAGAGAAGGCAGCAAACCCCCGCCAATCGACAGCGGCAGCGACTGAGACGCCTACAGAGACGCTGGCACTGGCTGCGACGACGACTGAGACGCCGACTGAGGCATGTAGGGGTAGATATAGGCATAGAGAAAGCAGCAGACTCCCCAATCAAAAGCGGCACCGACTGAGACGCCCACAGAAATGCTGACAGAGGCTGCGACGCCTACTGAGGCAGATAGGGGTAGATATAGGCATAGAGAATTCATCAGACATCCCAATCGACAGCAGAAGCGACTGAGACGCCTACAGAGACGCTGACAGAGGCTGCGACGACGACTGAGACGCCGACTGAGCCAGATAGGGGTAGATATAGGCATAGAGAAGGCAGCAGACCCCCCAATCGACAGCGGCAGCGACTGAGACTCCTACAGAGGCGCAGACAGAGGCTGCGACGCCGTCAGAGGCAGATAGGGGTAGATATAGGCATAGAGAAGGCAGCAAACCCCGCAATCGACTGCGGTAGCGACAGAGACGCCTTCAGAGACGCTGACAGAGGCTGCGACGTCGCCTGAGATGCCTACTGAGGCAGATAGGGGTAGATATAGGCATAGAGAAGGCCGCAGACCCCCCAATCGACAGCGGCAGCGACTGAGACACCTACAGAGACGCTGACAGAGGCTGCGACGCCGACTGAGACGCCGACTGAGGCAGATAGGGGTAGGTATAGGCATAGAGAAGGCAGCAGACTCCCCAATCGACAGCGGCAGCGACTGAGGCACCTACAGAGGCTCTGACAGAGGCTGCGACGCCGACTAAGGCAGATAGGGTTAGATATTGGCATAGAGAAAGCAGCAGACCCCCCAATCTACTGCGGCAGCAACTGAGACACCTACAAAGACGCTGACAGAGGTTGAGACGCCGATTGAGACGCCGTCTGAGGCAGATAGGGGTAGATATAGGCATAGAGAAGGCAGCAAACCCCCCAATCGACAGCTGCAGCGACTGAGACCCCAACAGAGACGCTGACAGAGGCTACGACGCCGACTGAGGCAGATAGGGTTAGATATTGGCATAGAGAAAGCAGCAGAACCCCCCAATCGACAGCGGCAGCGACTGAGACTCCTACAGAGGCGCAGACAGAGGCTGCGACGCCGTCAGAGGCAGATAGGGGTAGATATAGGCATAGAGAAGACAGCACACCCCCCAATCGACAGCTGCAGCGACTGAGACCCCAACAGAGACGCTGACAGAGGCTACGACGCCGACTGAGACGCCGATTTAGGCAGATAGGGGTAAATATAGGCAGAGAGAAGGCAGCAGACCCCCCAATCGACAGCGGCAGCGACTGAGACGCCTACAGAAATGCTGACAGAGGCTGCGATGCCGACTGAGACGCCGAACGAGGAAGATTGCGATGGATATAGGCATAGAGAAAGCAGGAGACAACCCAATCGACTGCGGCAGCAACTGAGACACCCACAGATACGCTGACAGAGGTTGCGATGCCGACTGAGACGCCGACTGAGGCAGATAGGGGTAGATATTGGCATAGAGAATGCAACAGACCCCCCCATCGACAATGCCAGCGACTGAGACGCCTACAGAGACGCTGACAGAAGCTGCGACGCTGACAGAAGCTGCGACGCTGACTGAGACGCCGACTGTGGCAGATAAGGGTAGATATAGGATAGAGAAGGCAGCAGACCCCCCAATCAACTGCGGCAACGACTGAGACGCAAACAGAGACGCTGGCAGAGGCTACGACGCCGACTGAGACCCCGATTTAGGCAGATCGGGGTGGATATAGGCATAGAGAAAGCAGCAGACCCCCCAATCGACTGCAGCAGCAACTGAGACACCCACAGATACGCTGACAGAGGTTGCGATGCCGACTGAGGCAGATAGGGGTAGATATTAGCATAGAGAAGGCAGCAGACCCCCCCATCGACAGTGTCAGCGACTGAGACGCCTACAGAGACGCTGACAGAAGCTGCGACGCAGACTGAGACGCCGACTGT
This sequence comes from Clusia tigrina, assembly GCA_920105625.2. Lineage (NCBI taxonomy): Eukaryota > Metazoa > Arthropoda > Insecta > Diptera > Clusiidae > Clusia > Clusia tigrina. The sequence goes on from OV050031.1 coordinate 91,482,707, forward strand.
GACAGATAAGGGTAGATATAGGCATAGAGAATGCAGCAGACTCGCCCAATCGACAGCAGCAACGGCTGAGACTCCTACAGAGACGCTGACAGAGGTTGCTACGCCGACTGAGACGCCGACTGTGGCAGATAAGGGTAGATATAGGCGTAGAGAAGGCAGCAGACCCCCAAATGAACGGCGGCAATGACTGAGACGCCTACAGAGATGCTGACAGGGGCTGCGACGACGACTGAGATGCCCACTGAGGCATATAGGGGTAGATATAGGCATAAAGAAAGCAGCAGACCCCCCAATCGACAGCGGCAACGACTGAGACACCTACAGATACGCTGAGAGAGGTTGCGACGAAGACTGAGACGCCGACTGAGGCAGATAGGGGTATATATAGGCATAGAGAACGCAGCAGACCCCCCAATCGACAGCGGCAGCGACTGAGACGCTTACAGGGATGCTGACAGAGGCTGCGACGCCGACTGAGGGAGATAGGGGTAGATATAGGCATAGAGAATGCAGCAGACTCACCCAATCGACAGCAGCAACGGCTGAGACTCCTACAGAGACGCTGGCAGAGGCTGCGACGCCGACTAAGACGCCAACTGAGGCAGATATGGGTAGATTTGGGCTTAGAGAAGGCAGCAGACCCCCCTAATCGAAAGCGGCAGCGACTGAGACGCTTACAGGGATGCTGACAGAGGCTACGACGCCGAATGAGCCGCCGACTGAGGCAGATGGGGTTAGATATTGGCATAGAGAAAGCAGCACACCCCCACAATCGACTGCGGCAGCAACTGAGTCACCTACAGATACGCTGACAGAGGTTGCGACGCCGACTGAAACACCGACTGAGGCAGATAGGTATAGATATAGACATAGAGAAGGCAGCAGACTCCCCAATCGAAAGTGCCAGCGACTGAGACGCCTACAGAGACGCTGACAGAGTCTGCGACGCCGACTGAGACGCCGACTGAGGCAGATAGGGGTAGATATAGGCATAGGGAAGCCAGCGGACCCCCCAATCGACAGCGGCAATGACTGAGACGCCTACAGAGACGCTGACATAGGATACGATGCCGACTGAGACGCCGACTGAGGCAGATAGGCATAGATATAGACATAGCGAAGGCAGCAGAACCCCCAATCGACAGCGGCAGTGACTGAGACGCCTACTGAAAGGCTTACAGAGGCTGCGACGCCGACTGAGAAGCCGACTGAGGCAGAGAGGGGTGGATATAGGCATAGAGAAGGTAGCACACCCCCAATCGACAGCGGCAATGACTGAGACGCCAACAGAGATGCTGACAGAGGCTACGACGCCGACTGAGACGCCGATTTAGGCAGATAGGGTAGATAGAGGCATAGAGAAGGCACCAGACCCCCAATCGAAAGCGGCAACGACTGAGACGCAAACAGACACGCTGACAGAGGATACGACGCCGACTGAGACGCTGATTTATGCAGATAGGGGTAGATATAGGCATAGAGAAGGCAGCAGACCCCCCAATCGACAGCGGCAATGACTGAGACGCCAACAGAGATGCTGACAGAGGCTACGACGCCGACTGAGACGCAGATTTAGGCAGATAGGGGTAGATATAGGCATAGAGAAGGCAGCAGACCCTCCAAACGACATCGGCAGCGACTGAGACGCCTACAGAAATGCTGACAAAGGCTGCGACGCCGACTGAGACGCCGAACGAGGCAGATAGTGGTAGATATAGGCATAGAGAAAACAGCAGACCCCCCAATCGACTGCGGCAGCAACTGAGACACCCACAGATACGCTGACAGAGGTTGCGACGCCAACTGAGACGCCGACTGAGGCAGTTAGGGGTAGATATTGGCATAGCGAAGGCAGCAGACCCCCCATCGAAAGTGCCAGCGACTGAGACGCCTACAGAGACGCTGACAGAGGCTGCGACGCTGACTGAGACGCCGACTGAGACGCCGACTGTGGCAGATAGGAGTAGATATAGGATAGAGAAGGCACCAGACCCCCCAATCGAAAGCGGCAACGACTGAGACGCAAACAGAGACGCTGACAGAGGCTACGACACCGACTGAGACCCCGATTTAGGCAGATAGGGGTAGATATAGGCATAGAGAAGGCATCAGACCCCCCCAATCGACAGCGGCAGCGACTGAGACGGCTACAGAAATGCTGACAGAGGCTGCGACGCTGACTGAGACGCCGACTGAGGAAGATAGGGGTAGATATAGGCATAGAGAAGGCAGCAGACCCCTCAATCGACAGTGCCAGCGACTGAGACGCCTACAGAGACGCTGACAGAGCCTGCGACGCCTACTGACACGCCGACTGAGGCAGATAGGGACAGATATACGCATAGAGAAGCCAGCAGACCCCCAATAGGCAGCGGCAATGACTGAGACGCCTACAGAGACGCTTACAGAGGCTACGACGCCGACTGAGACGCCGACTGAGGCAGATAGGGGTAGATATAGACATAGAGAAGGCAGCAGAACCCATAATCAACAGCGGCAGCGACTGAGACGCCTACAGAAAGGCTGACAGAGGCTGCGACGCCGATTGAGATGCCAACTGAGGCAGATAGGGGTAGATATAGGCATAGAGAAAGCAGCAAACCCCCCAATCGACTGCGGTAGCGACTGAGACGCTTTCAGAGACGCTGACAGAGGCTGCGACGCCGCCTGAGATGCCGACTGAAGCAGATAGGGGTAGATATAGGCATAGAGATGGCTGCAGACCCCCAATAGACAGCGGCAGCGACTGAGACACCTACAGAGACGCTGACAGAGGCTGCGACGCCGACTGAGGCAGATAGGGTTAGATATTGGCATAGAGAAAGCAGCAGAACCCCCCAATCGACAGCGGCAGCGACTGAGACACCTACAGATACACTGACAGAGGTTGCGACGCCGACTGAGACGCCGACTGAGGCAGAAAGGGGTGGATATAGGCATAGAGAAGGCAGCAGACCCCCCAAATGGACAGCGGCAGCGACTGAGACACCTACAGAGACGCTTACAGAGGCTACGACGCCGACTGAGACGCCGACTGAGGCAGATAGGGGTAGATATAGACATAGAGAAGGCAGCAGAACCCATAATCAACAGCGGCAGCGACTGAGACGCCTACAGAAAGGCTGACAGAGGCTGCGACGCCGATTGAGACGCCGACTGAGGCAGATAGGGGTAGATATAGGCATAGAGAAGGCAGCAAACCCCCCAATCGACTGCGGTAGCGACTCAGACGCTTTCAGAGACGCTGACAGAGGCTGCGACGCCGCCTGAGATGCCGACTGAAGCAGATAAGGGTAGATATAGGATAGAGAAGGCAGCAGACCCCCCAATCAACTGCGGCAACGACTGAGACGCAAACAGAGACGCTGGCAGAGGCTACGGCGCCGACTGAGACACCGATTTAGGCAGATCGGGGTGGATATAGGCATAGAGAAAGCAGCAGACCCCCCAATCGACTGCGGCAGCAACTGAGACACCCACAGATACGCTGACAGAGGTTGCGATGCCGACTGAGACGCCGACTGAGGCAGATAGGGGTAGATATTAGCATAGAGAAGGCAGCAGACCCCCCCATCGACAGTGCTAGCGGCTGAGACGCCGACTGTGACAGATAAGGGTAGATATAGGATAGAGAAGGCAGCAGACCCCCCAGTCGAAAGCAGCAACGACTGAGACGCAACAGAGACGCTGGCAGAGGCTACGACGCCGACTGAGACCCCGATTTAGGCAGATTGGGGTAGATATAGGCATAGAGAAGGCAGCAGACCCTCCAATCGAAAGTGCCAGCGACTGAGACGCCTACAGAGATGCTGACAGAGTCTGCGACACCGACTGAGACGCCGACTGAGGCAGATAGGGGTAGATATAGGCATAGGGAAGCCAGCGGACCCCCCAATCGACAGCGGCAATGACTGAGACGCTTACAGAGACGCTGACAGAGGCTACGATGCCAACTGAGACGCGGACTGAGGCAGATAGGGGTAGATATAGACATAGCGAAGGCAGCAGAACCCCAATCGACTGCGGCAGCGACTGAGACGCCTACTGAAAGGCTTACAGAGGCTGCGACGCCGACTGAGAAGCCGACTGAGGCAGATAGGGGTGGATATAGGCATAGAGAAGGTAGCACACCCCCAATCGACAGCGGCAATGACTGAGACGCCAACAGAGATGCTGACAGAGGCTACGACGCCGACTGAGACGCCGATTTAGGCAGATAGGGGTAGATATAGGCATAGAGAAAGCACCAGACCCCCAATCGAGAGCGGCAACGACTGAGACGCAAACAGAGACGCTGACAGAGGATACGACGTCGACTGAGACGCTGATTTATGCAGATAGGGACAGATATAGGCATAGAGACGGCAGCCCCCCCCCCCTCGACAGCGCCAGCGACTGAGACGCCTACAGAGACGCTGACAGAGGCTGCGTCGCCGCCTGATACGCCGACTGCGGCAGATAAGTGTAGATATAGGCATAGAGAAGGCAGCAGACCCCCTAATCGACAGCGGCAATGACTGAGACGCCAACAGAGATGCTGACAGAGGCTACGACGCCGACTGAGACGCCGATTTAGGCAGATAGGGGTAGATATAGGCATAGAGAAGGCAGCAGACCCTCCAAACGACAGCGGCAGCGACTGAGACGCCTACAGAAATGCTGACAAAGGCTGCGACGCCGACTGAGACGCCGAACGAGGCAGATAGTGGTAGATATAGGCATAGAGAAAGCAGCAGACCCCCCAATCGACTGCGGCAGCAACTGAGACACCCACAGATACGCTGACAGAGGTTGCGACGCCAACTGAGACGCCCACTGAGGCAGATAGGGGTAGATATTGGCATAGAGAAGGCAGCAGACCCCCCATCGACAGTGCCAGCGACTGAGACGCCTACAGAGACGCTGACAGAGGCTGCGACGCTGACTGAGACGCCGACTGAGACGCCGACTGAGGCAGATAAGGGTAGATATAGGATAGAGAAGGCACCAGACCCCCAATCGAAAGCGGCAACGACTGAGACGCAAACAGAGACGCTGACAGAGGCTACGACGCCGACTGAGACCCCGATTTAGGCAGATAGGGGTAGATATAGGCAGAGAGAAGGCAGCAGACCCCCCAATCGACAGCGGCAGCGACTGAGACGGCTACAGAAATGCTGACAGAGGCTGCGACGCCGACTGAGACGCCGACTGAGGCAGATAGGGGTGGATATAGGAATAGAGAAGGCAGCAGACTCCGCAATCGACAGCGGCAGCGACGGAGACGCATACAAAGACACTGACAGAGGCTGCGACGCCGACGGAGGCAGATGGGGGTGGATAATGGCATAGAGAAGACAGCAGACACCCCAATCGACAGCGGCAGTGACTGAGACGCCTACAGAGACGCTGACAGAGGCTGCGACGCCGACTGAGACTCCGACTGATACAGATAGGGGTAGATATAGGCATAGAGAAGGCAGCAGACCCTCAATCGACAGCGGCAGCGACTGAGACGCCTACAGAGACGCTGACAGAGGATGCGACGCCGACTTAGGCAGATAGGGGTAGATATTGGCATAGAGAAGGCAGCCGACCCCCAATCGACAGCCGCAGCGCCTGAGACGCCTACTGAGACGCTGACAGAGGCTGCAACGCCGACTGAGACGCCGGCTGAGACAGATATGGGTAGATATAGGCTTAGAGAAGGCAGCAGACCCCCTAATCGAAAGCGGCAGCGACTGACACGCCTTCAGAGGCGCTGACAGAGGCTACGACGCCGACTGAGACGCCGACTGAGGCAGATAGGGGTAGATATAGGCATAGAGAAGGCAGCAGACCCCCCAATCGACAGCGGCAGCGACTGAGACACCTACAGAGACACTGACAGAGGCTGCGACGCCGACAGAGGCAGATGGAGTTAGATATTGGCATAGAGAAAGCAGCAGACCCCCCAATCGACTGCGGCAGCAACTGAGACACCTACAGATACGCTGACAGAGGTTGCGACGCCAACTGAGACGCCGACTGAGGCAGATAGGGGTAGATATTGGCATAGAGAAGGCAGCAGACCCCCCATCGACAGTGCCAGCGACTGAGACGCCTACAGAGACGCTGACAGAGGCTGCGACGCTGACTGAGACGCCGACTGAGACGCCGACTGAGGCAGATAAGGGTAGATATAGGATAGAGAAGGCACCAGACCCCCAATCGAAAGCGGCAACGACTGAGACGCAAACAGAGACGCTGACAGAGGCTACGACGCCGACTGAGACCCCGATTTAGGCAGATAGGGGTAGATATAGGCATAGAGAAGGCAGCAGACCCCCCAATCGACAGCGGCAGCGACTGAGACGGCTACAGAAATGCTGACAGAGGCTGCGACGCCGACTGAGACGCCGACTGAGGCAGATAGGGGTGGATATAGGAATAGAGAAGGCAGCAGACACAGCAATCGACAGCGGCAGCGACGGAGACGCATACAAAGACACTGACAGAGGCTGCGACGCCGACGGAGGCAGATGGGGGTGGATAATGGCATAGAGAAGGCAGCAGACACCCCAATCGACAGCGGCAGTGACTGAGACGCCTACAGAGACGCTGACAGAGGCTGCGACGCCGACTGAGACTCCGACTGATGCAGATAGGGGTAGATATTGGCATAGAGAAGGCAGGAGACCCTCAATCGACAGCGGCAGCGACTGAGACGCCTACAGAGACGCTGACAGAGGATGCGACGCCGACTTAGGCAGATAGGGGTAGATATTGGCATAGAGAAGGCAGCCGACCCCAAATCGACAGCCGCAGCGCCTGAGACGCCTACTGAGACGCTGACAGAGGCTGCAACGCCGACTGAGAAGCCGGCTGAGACAGATATGGGTAGATATAGGCTTAGAGAAGGCAGCAGACCCCCTAATCGAAAGCGGCAGCGACTGACACGCCTTCAGAGACGCTGACAGAGGCTACGACGCCGACTGAGACGCCGACTGAGGCAGATAGGGGTAGATATAGGCATAGAGAAGGCAGCAGACCCCCCAATCGACAGCGGCAGCGACTGAGACACCTACAGAGACGCTGACAGAGGCTGCGACGCCGACAGAGGCAGATGGAGTTAGATATTGGCATAGAGAAAGTAGCAGACCCCCCAATCGACTGCGGCAGCAACTGAGACACCTACAGATAAGCTGACAGAAGTTGCGACGCCGACTGAGACGGCGACTGAGGAAGATAGGGGTAGATATAGGCATAGAGAAGGCAGCAGACCCCTCAATCGACAGTGCCAGCGACTGAGACGCCTACAGAGACGCTGACAGAGTCTGCGACGCCTACTGAGACGCCGACTGAGGCAGATAGGGACAGATATACGCATAGAGAAGCCAGCAGACCCCCATTAGGCAGCGGCAATGACTGAGACGCCTACAGAGACGCTTACAGAGGCTACGACGCCGACTGAGACGCCGACTGAGGCAGATAGGGGTAGATATAGACATAGAGAAGGCAGCAGAACCCATAATCAACAGCGGCAGCGACTGAGACGCCTACAGAAAGGCTGACAGAGGCTGCGACGCCGATTGAGACGCCGACTGAGGCAGATAGGGGTAGATATAGGCATAGAGAAGGCAGCAAACCCCCCAATCGACTGCGGTAGCGACTGAGACGCTTTCAGAGACGCTGACAGAGGCTGCGACGCCGCCTGAGATGCCGACTGAAGCAGATAGGGGTAGATATAGGCATAGAGAAGGCAGCAGACCCCCAATAGACAGCGGCAGCGACTGAGACACCTACAGAGACGCTGACAGAGGCTGCGACGCCGACTGAGGCAGATAGGGTTAGATATTGGCATATAGAAAGCAGCAGAACCCCCCAATCGACAGCGGCAGCGACTGAGACACCTACAGATACACTGACAGAGGTTGCGACGCCGACTGAGACGCCGACTGAGGCAGAAAGGGGTGGATATAGGCATAGAGAAGGCAGCAGACCCCCCAATCGACAGCGGCAGCGACTGAGACACCTACAGATACACTGACAGAGGTTGCGACGCCTACTGACACGCCGACTGAGGCAGATAGGGACAGATATACGCATAGAGAAGCCAGCAGACCCCCAATAGGCAGCGGCAATGACTGAGACGCCTACAGAGACGCTTACAGAGGCTACGACGCCGACTGAGACGCCGACTGAGGCAGGTAGGGGTAGATATAGACATAGAGAAGGCAGCAGAACCCATAATCAACAGCGGCAGCGACTGAGACGCCTACAGAAAGGCTGACAGAGGCTGCGACGCCGATTGAGACGCCGACTGAGGCAGATAGGGGTAGATATAGGCATAGAGAAGGCAGCAAACCCCCCAATCGACTGCGGTAGCGACTGAGACGCTTTCAGAGACGCTGACAGAGGCTGCGACGCTGCCTGAGATGCCGACTGAAGCAGATAGGGGTAGATATAGGCATAGAGATGGCTGCAGACCCCCAATAGACAGCGGCAGCGACTGAGACACCTACAGAGACGCTGACAGAGGCTGCGACGCCGACTGAGGCAGATAGGGTTAGATATTGGCATAGAGAAAGCAGCAGAACCCCCCAATCGACAGCGGCAGCGACTGCGACACCTACAGATACACTGACAGAGGTTGCGACGCCGACTGAGACGCCGACTGAGGCAGAAAGGGGTGGATATAGGCATAGAGAAGGCAGCAGACCCCCCAAATCGACAGCGGCAGCGACTGAGACACCTACAGAGACGCTTACAGAGGCTACGACGCTGACTGAGACGCCGACTGAGGCAGATAGGGGTAGATATAGACATAGAGAAGGCAGCAGAACCCATAATCAACAGCGGCAGCGACTGAGACGCCTACAGAAAGGCTTACAGAGGCTGCGACGCCGACTGAGAAGCCGACTGAGGCAGATAGGGGTGGATAAAGGCATAGAGAAGGTAGCACACCCCCAATCGACTGCGGTAGCGACTCAGACGCTTTCAGAGACGCTGACAGAGGCTGCGACGCCGCCTGAGATGCCGACTGAAGCAGATAAGGGTAGATATAGGATAGAGAAGGCAGCAGACCCCCCAATCAACTGCGGCAACGACTGAGACGCAAACAGAGACGCTGGCAGAGGCTACGGCGCCGACTGAGACACCGATTTAGGCAGATCGGGGTGGATATAGGCATAGAGAAAGCAGCAGACCCCCCAATCGACTGCGGCAGCAACTGAGACACCCACAGATACGCTGACAGAGGTTGCGATGCCGACTGAGACGCCGACTGAGGCAGATAGGGGTAGATATTAGCATAGAGAAGGCAGCAGACCCCCCCATCGACAGTGCTAGCGGCTGAGACGCCGACTGTGACAGATAAGGGTAGATATAGGATAGAGAAGGCAGCAGACCCCCCAGTCGAAAGCGGCAACGACTGAGACGGAAACAGAGACGCTGGCAGAGGCTACGACTTCGACTGAGACCCCGATTTAGGCAGATTGGGGTAGATATAGGCATAGAGAAGGCAGCAGACCCTCCAATCGAAAGTGCCAGCGACTGAGACGCCTACTGAAAGGCTTACAGAGGCTGCGACGCCGACTGAGAAGCCGACTGAGGCAGATAGGGGTGGATAAAGGCATAGAGAAGGTAGCACACCCCCAATCGACAGCGGCAATGACTGAGACGCCAACAGAGATGCTGACAGAGGCTACGACGCCGACTGAGACGCCGATTTAGGCAGATAGGGGTAGATATAGGCATAGAGAAGGCACCAGACCCCCCAATCGAGAGCGGCAACGACTGAGACGCAAACAGAGACGCTGACAGAGGATACGACGTCGACTGAGACGCTGATTTATGCAGATAGGGACAGATATAGGCATAGAGACGGCAGCAGCCCCCCCCCCTCGACAGCGCCAGCGACTGAGACGCCTACAGAGACGCTGACAGAGGCTGCGTCGCCGCCTGATACGCCGACTGCGGCAGATAAGTGTAGATATAGGCATAGCGAAGGCAGCAGACCCCCCAATCGACAGCGGCAATGACTGAGACGCCAACAGAGATGCTGACAGAGGCTACGACGCCGACTGAGACGCCGATTTAGGCAGATAGGGGTAGATATAGGCATAGAGAAGGCACCAGACCCCCCAATCGACAGCGGCAATGACTGAGACGCCAACAGAGATGCTGACAGAGGCTACGACGCCGACTGAGACGCCGATTTAGGCAGATAGGGGTAGATATAGGCATAGAGAAGGCAGCAGACCCTCCAAACGACAGCGGCAGCGACTGAGACGCCTACAGAAATGCTGACAAAGGCTGCGACGCCGACTGAGACGCCGAACGAGGCAGATAGTGGTAGATATAGGCATAGAGAAAGCAGCAGACCCCCCAATCGACTGCGGCAGCAACTGAGACACCCACAGATACGCTGACAGAGGTTGCGACGCCAACTGAGACGCCGACTGAGGCAGATAGGGGTAGATATTGGCATAGAGAAGGCAGCAGACCCCCCATCGACAGTGCCAGCGACTGAGACACCTACAGAGACGCTGACAGAGGCTGCGACGCTGACTGAGACGCCGACTGAGACGCCGACTGAGGCAGATAAGGGTAGATATAGGATAGAGAAGGCACCAGACCCCCAATCGAAAGCGGCAACGACTGAGACGCAAACAGAGACGCTGACAGAGGCTACGACGCCGACTGAGACCCCGATTTAGGCAGATAGGGGTAGATATAGGCAGAGAGAAGGCAGCAGACCCCCCAATCGACAGCGGCAGCGACTGAGACGGCTACAGAAATGCTGACAGAGGCTGCGACGCCGACTGAGACGCCGACTGAGGCAGATAGGGGTGGATATAGGAATAGAGAAGGCAGCAGACTCCGCAATCGCCAGCGGCAGCGACGGAGACGCATACAAAGACACTGACAGAGGCTGCGACGCCGACGGAGGCAGATAGGGTGGATAATGGCATAGAGAAGGCAGCAGACACCCCAATCGACAGCGGCAGTGACTGAGACGCCTACAGAGACGCTGACAGAGGCTGCGACGCCGACTGAGACTCCGACTGATGCAGATAGGGGTAGATATAGGCATAGAGAAGGCAGCAGACCCTCAATCGACAGCGGCAGCGACTGAGACGCCTACAGAGACGCTGACAGAGGATGCGACGCCGACTTAGGCAGATAGGGGTAGATATTGGCATAGAGAAGGCAGCCGACCCCCAATCGACAGCCGCAGCGCCTGAGACGCCTACTGAGACGCTGACAGAGGCTGCAACGCCGACTGAGACGCCGGCTGAGACAGATATGGGTAGATATAGGCTTAGAGAAGGCAGCAGACCCCCTAATCGAAAGCGGCAGCGACTGACACGCCTTCAGAGACGCTGACAGAGGCTACGACGCCGACTGAGACGCCGACTGAGGCAGATAGGGGTAGATATAGGCATAGAGAAGGCAGCAGACCCCCCAATCGACAGCGGCAGCGACTGAGACACCTACAGAGACACTGACAGAGGCTGCGACGCCGACAGAGGCAGATGGAGTTAGATATTGGCATAGAGAAAGCAGCAGACCCCCCAATCGACTGCGGCAGCAACTGAGACACCTACAGATACGCTGACAGAGGTTGCGACGCCAACTGAGACGCCGACTGAGGCAGATAGGGGTAGATATTGGCATAGAGAAGGCAGCAGACCCCCCATCGACAGTGCCAGCGACTGAGACGCCTACAGAGACGCTGACAGAGGCTGCGACGCTGACTGAGACGCCGACTGAGACGCCGACTGAGGCAGATAAGGGTAGATATAGGATAGAGAAGGCACCAGACCCCCAATCGAAAGCGGCAACGACTGAGACGCAAACAGAGACGCTGACAGAGGCTACGACGCCGACTGAGACCCCGATTTAGGCAGATAGGGGTAGATATAGGCATAGAGAAGGCAGCAGACCCCCCAATCGACAGCGGCAGCGACTGAGACGGCTGCAGAAATGCTGACAGAGGCTGCGACGCCGACTGAGACGCCGACTGAGGCAGATAGGGGTGGATATAGGAATAGAGAAGGCAGCAGACTCAGCAATCGACAGCGGCAGCGACGGAGACGCATACAAAGACACTGACAGAGGCTGCGACGCCGACGGAGGCAGATGGGGGTGGATAATGGCATAGAGAAGGCAGCAGACACCCCAATCGACAGCGGCAGTGACTGAGACGCCTACAGAGACGCTGACAGAGGCTGCGACGCCGACTGAGACTCCGACTGATGCAGATAGGGGTAGATATAGGCATAGAGAAGGCAGCAGACCCTCAATCGACAGCGGCAGCGACTGAGACGCCTACAGAGACGCTGACAGAGGATGCGACGCCGACTTAGGCAGATAGGGGTAGATATTGGCATAGAGAAGGCAGCCGACCCCAAATCGACAGCCGCAGCGCCTGAGACGCCTACTGAGTCGCTGACAGAGGCTGCAACGCCGACTGAGAAGCCGGCTGAGACAGATATGGGTAGATATAGGCTTAGAGAAGGCAGCAGACCCCCTAATCGAAAGCGGCAGCGACTGACACGCCTTCAGAGACGCTGACAGAGGCTACGCCGCCGACTGAGACGCCGACTGAGGCAGATAGGGGTAGATATAGGCATAGAGAAGGCAGCAGACCCCCCAATCGACAGCGGCAGCGACTGAGACACCTACAGAGACGCTGACAGAGGCTGCGACGCCGACAGAGGCAGATGGAGTTAGATATTGGCATAGAGAAAGCAGCAGACCCCCCAATCGACTGCGGCAGCAACTGAGACACCTACAGATAAGCTGACAGAAGTTGCGACGCCGACTGAGACGGCGACTGAGGAAGATAGGGGTAGATATAGGCATAGAGAAGGCAGCAGACCCCTCAATCGACAGTGCCAGCGACTGAGACGCCAACAGAGACGCTGACAGAGTCTGCGACGCCTACTGAGACGCCGACTGAGGCAGATAGGGACAGATATACGCATAGAGAAGCCAGCAGACCCCCAATAGGCAGCGGCAATGACTGAGACGCCTACAGAGACGCTTACAGAGGCTACGACGCCGACTGAGACGCCGACTGAGGCAGATAGGGGTAGATATAGACATAGAGAAGGCAGCAGAACCCATAATCAACAGCGGCAGCGACTGAGACGCCTACAGAAAGGCTTACAGAGGCTGCGACGCCGATTGAGACGCCGACTGAGGCAGATAGGGGTAGATATAGGCATAGAGAAGGCAGCAAACCCCCCAATCGACTGCGGTAGCGACTGAGACGCTTTCAGAGACGCTGACAGAGGCTGCGACGCCGCCTGAGATGCCGACTGAAGCAGATAGGGGTAGATATAGGCATAGAGAAGGCAGCAGACCCCCAATAGACAGCGGCAGCGACTGAGACACCTACAGAGACGCTGACAGAGGCTGCGACGCCGACTGAGGCAGATAGGGTTAGATATTGGCATATAGAAAGCAGCAGAACCCCCCAATCGACAGCGGCAGCGACTGAGACACCTACAGATACACTGACAGAGGTTGCGACGCCGACTGAGACGCCGACTGAGGCAGAAAGGGGTGGATATAGGCATAGAGAAGGCAGCAGACCCCCCAATCGACAGCGGCAGCGACTGAGACACCTACAGATACACTGACAGAGGTTGCGACGCCTACTGAGACGCCGACTGAGGCAGATAGGGACAGATATACGCATAGAGAAGCCAGCAGACCCCCAATAGGCAGCGGCAATGACTGAGACGCCTACAGAGACGCTTACAGAGGCTACGACGCCGACTGAGACGCCGACTGAGGCAGATAGGGGTAGATATAGACATAGAGAAGGCAGCAGAACCCATAATCAACAGCGGCAGCGACTGAGACGCCTACAGAAACGCTGACAGAGGCTGCGACGCCGATTGAGACGCCGACTGAGGCAGATAGGGGTAGATATAGGCATAGAGAAGGCAGCAAACCCCCCAATCGACTGCGGTAGCGACTGAGACGCTTTCAGAGACGCTGACAGAGGCTGCGACGCCGCCTGAGATGCCGACTGAAGCAGATAAGGGTAGATATAGGATAGAGAAGGCAGCAGACCCCCCAATCAACTGCGGCAACGACTGAGACGCAAACAGAGACGGTGGCAGAGGCTACGGCGCCGACTGAGACACCGACTGAGGCAGATAGGGGTATATATAGGCATAGAGAGCGCAGCAGACCCCCTAATCGACAGCGGCAGCGACTGAGACGCTTACAGGGATGCTGACAGAGGCTGCGACGCCGACTGAGGCAGATAGGGGTAGATATAGGCATAGAGAATGCAACAGACTCGCCCAATCGACAGCAGCAACGGCTGAGACTCCTACAGAGACGCTGACAGAGGTTGCTACGCCGACTGAGACGCCGACTGAGACGCCGACTGTGGCAGATAAGGGTAGATATAGGCGTAGAGAAGGCAGCAGACCCCCCAATCGACAGCGGCAATGACTGAGACGCCTACAGAGATGCTGACAGGGGCTGCGACGACGACTGAGATGCCCACTGAGGCATATAGGGGTAGATATAGGCATAAAGAAAGCAGCAGACCCCCCAATCGACAGCGGCAGCGACTGGAATGCCTACGGAAACGCTGACAGAGGCTGCGACGCCGACTGAGGCAAATGAGGGTAGTTATAATCATAGAAAAGGCAGCAGACCCCCCAATCGACAGCGGCAACGACTGAGACACCTACAGATACGCTGAGAGAGGTTGCGACGAAGACTGAGACGCCGACTGAGGCAGATAGGGGTATATTTAGGCATAGAGAACGCAGCAGACCCCCCAATCGACAGCGGCAGCGACTGAGACGCTTACAGGGATGCTGACGGAGGCTGCGACGCCGACTGAGGCAGATAGGGGTAGATATAGGCATAGAGAATGCAGCAGACTCGCCCAATCGACAGCAGCAACGGCTGAGACTCCTACAGAGACGCTGGCAGAGGCTGCGACGCCGACTAAGACGCCAACTGAGGCAGATATGGGTAGATTTGGGCTTAGAGAAGGCAGCAGACCCCCCTAATCGAAAGCGGCAGCGACTGAACCGCCTTCAGAGGCGCTGACAGAGGCTACGACGCCGAATGAGATGCCGTCTGAAGCAGATAAGGGTAGATATAGGATAGGCAGCAGACCCCCCAATCAACTGCGGCAACGACTGAGACGCAAACAGAGACGCTGGCAGAGGCTACGACGCCGACTGAGACACCGATTTAGGCAGATCGGGGTGGATATAGGCATAGAGAAAGCAGCAGACCCCCCAATCGACTGCGGCAGCAACTGAGACACCCACAGATACGCTGACAGAGGTTGCGATGCCGACTGAGACGCCGACTGAGGCAGATAGGGGTAGATATTAGCATAGAGAAGGCAGCAGACCCCCCCATCGACAGTGCTAGCGACTGAGACGCCGACTGTGACAGATAAGGGTAGATATAGGATAGAGAAGGCAGCAGACCCCCCAATCAACTGCGGCAACGACTGAGACGCAAACAGAGACGCTGGCAGAGGCTAGGACGCCGACTGAGACCCCGATTTAGGCAGATTGGGGTAGATATAGGCATAGAGAAGGCAGCAGACCCCCCAATCGACAGCGGCAGCGGCTGAAACGGCTACATAAATGCTGACAGAGGCTGCGACGCCGACTGAGACGCCGACTGAGACGCCGCCGGAGGCAGATAGGGGTGGATATTGGCATAGAGAAGGCAGCAGACAACCCAATCGACAGCCGCAGCGCCTGAGACGCCTACTGAGACGCTGACAGAGGCTGCAACGCCGACTGAGACGCCGACTGAAGCTGATATGCGTAGATATTGGCATAGAGAAGGCAGCAGACCGCCCCAAACAAGAGCGGCAGCGACTGAGGCACCTACAGAGACGCCGACAGAGGCTGCGACGCCGACTGAGACGTCAACTGAGGCAGATGGGAGCAGATATATGTATAGAGAAGGCAGCAGACCCCCCAATGGACAGCTGCAACGACTGAGACGCCTACAGAGACGCTGAAAGAGGCTGCGACGCCGACTGAGACGCCGACTGAGGCAGATAGGAGTATATATAGGCATAGAGAGCGCAGCAGACCCCCTAATCGACAGCGGCAGCGACTGAGACGCTTACAGGGATGCTGACAGAGGCTGCGACGCCGACTGAGGCAGATAGGGGTAGATATAGGCATAGAGAATGCAGCAGACTCGCCCAATCGACAGCAGCAACGGCTGAGACTCCTACAGAGACGCTGGCAGAGGCTGCGACGCCGACTAAGACGCCAACTGAGGCAGATATGGGTAGATTTGGGCTTAGAGAAGGCAGCAGACCCCCCTAATCGAAAGCGGCAGCGACTGAACCGCCTTCAGAGGCGCTGACAGAGGCTACGACGCCGAATGAGCCGCCAACTGAGGCAGATGGGGTTAGATATTGGCATAGAGAAAGCAGCAGACCCCCACAATCGACTGCGGCAGCAACTGAGTCACCTACAGATACGCTGGTTGCGACGCCGACTGAGACACCGACTGAAGCAGATAGGGATAGATATAGACATAGAGAAGGCAGCAGACACCCCAATCGAAAGTGCCAGCGACTGAGACGCCTACAAGAGACGCTGACAGAGTTTGCGACGCCGACTGAGACGCCGACTGAGGCAGATAGGGGTAGATATAGGCATAGAGACGCCAGCGGACCCCCCAATCGACAGCGGCAATGACTGAGACACCTACAGCGATGCTGACAGAGGCTACGATGCCGACTGAGACGCCGACTGAGGCAGATAGGGGTAGATATAGACATAGCGAAGGCAGCAGAACCCCCAATCGACAGCGGCAGCGACTGAGACGCCTACTGAAAGGCTTACAGAGGCTGCGACGCCGACTGAGAAGCCGACTGAGGCAGATAAGGGTGGATATAGGCATAGAGAAGGTAGCACACCCCCAATCGACAGCGGCAATGACTGAGACGCCAACAGAGATGCTGACAGAGGCTACGACGCCGACTGAGACGCCGATTTAGGCAGATAGGGGTAGATATAGGCATAGAGAAGGCACCAGACCCCCCAATCGAAAGCGGCATCGACTGAGACGCAAACAGAGACGCTGACAGAGGCTACGACGCCGACTGAGACGCTGATTTATGCAGATAGGGGTAGATATAGGCATAGAGAAGGCAGCAGACCCCCCCTCGACAGCGCCAGCGACTGAGACGCCTACAGAGACGCTGACAGAGGCTGCGACGCTGACTGAGATGCCGACTGAGAAGCCGACTGTGGCAGATAAGGGTAGATATAGGATAGAGAAAGCACCAGACCCCCCAATCGAAAGCGGCAACGACTGAGACGCAAACCGAGACGCTGACAGAGGCTACGACGCCGACTGAGACCCCGATTTAGGCAGATAGGGGTAGATATAGGAATAGAGTAGGCAGCAGACTCAGCAATCGACAGCGGCAGCGACTAAGACGCATACAAAGACACTGACAGAGGCTGCGACGCCGACTTATGCAGATAGGGGTAGATATTGGCATAGAGAAGGCAGCAGACCCCCAATCGACAGCCGCAGCGCCTGAGACGCCTACTGAGACGCTGACAGAGGCTGCAACGCCGACTGAGACGCCGGCTGAGGCAGATATGTGTAGATATAGGCTTAGAGAAGGCAGCAGACCCCCCTAATCGAAAGCAGCAGCGACTGACACGCCTTCAGAGACGCTGACAGAGGCTGCGACGCCGCCTGAGATGCCGACTGAAGCAGATAGGGGTAGATATAGGCATAGAGATGGCAGCAGACCCCCAATAGACAGCGGCAGCGACTGAGACACCTACAGAGACGCTGACAGAGGCTGCGACGCCGACTGAGGCAGATAGGGTTAGATATTGGCATAGAGAAAGCAGCAGAACCCCCCAATCCACAGCGGCAGCGACTGAGACACCTACAGATACACTGACAGAGGTTGCGACGCCGACTGAGACGCCGACTGAGGCAGAAAGGGGTGGATATAGGCATAGAGAAGGCAGCAGACCCCCCAAATCGACAGCGGCAGCGACTGAGACACCTACAGAGACGCTTACAGAGGCTACGACGCCGACTGAGACGCCGACTGAGGCAGATAGGGGTAGATATAGACATAGAGAAGGCAGCAGAACCCATAATCAACAGCGGCAGCGACTGAGACGCCTACAGAAAGGCTGACAGAGGCTGCGACGCCGATTGAGACGCCGACTGAGGCAGATAGGGGTAGATATAGACATAGAGAAGGCAGCAAACCCCCCAATCGACTGCGGTAGCGACTCAGACGCTTTCAGAGACGCTGACAGAGGCTGCGACGCCGCCTGAGATGCCGACTGAAGCAGATAAGGGTAGATATAGGATAGAGAAGGCAGCAGACCCCCCAATCAACTGCGGCAACGACTGAGACGCAAACAGAGACGCTGGCAGAGGCTACGGCGCCGACTGAGACACCGATTTAGGCAGATCGGGGTGGATATAGGCATAGAGAAAGCAGCAGACCCCCCAATCAACTGCGGCAGCAACTGAGACACCCACAGATACGCTGACAGAGGTTGCGATGCCGACTGAGACGCCGACTGAGGCAGATAGGGGTAGATATTAGCATAGAGAAGGCAGCAGACCCCCCATCGACAGTGCTAGCGGCTGAGACGCCGACTGTGACAGATAAGGGTAGATATAGGATAGAGAAGGCAGCAGACCCCCCAGTCGAAAGCGGCAACGACTGAGACGCAAACAGAGACGCTGGCAGAGGCTACGACGCCGACTGAGACCCCGATTTAGGCAGATTGGGGTAGATATAGGCATAGAGAAGGCAGCAGACCCTCCAATCGAAAGTGCCAGCGACTGAGACGCCTACAGAGACGCTGACAGAGTCTGCGACGCCGACTGAGACGCCGACTGAGGCAGATAGGGGTAGATATAGGCATAGGGAAGCCAGCGGACCCCCCAATCGACAGCGGCAATGACTGAGACGCCTACAGAGACGCTGACAGAGGCTACGATGCCGACTGAGACGCGGACTGAGGCAGATAGGGGTAGATATAGACATAGCGAAGGCAGCAGAACCCCCAATCGACTGCGGCAGCGACTGAGACGCCTACTGAAAGGCTTACAGAGGCTGCGACGCCGACTGAGAAGCCGATTGAGGCAGATAGGGGTGGATATAGGCATAGAGAAGGCAGCAGACCCCCAATCGACAGCGGCAATGACTGAGACGCCTACAGAGACGCTGACAGAGGCTGCGTCGCCGCCTGAGACGCCGACTGCGGCAGATAAGTGTAGATATAGGCATAGAGAAGGCAGCAGACCCCCCAATCGACAGCGGCAATGACTGAGACGCCAACAGAGATGCTGACAGAGGCTACGACGCCGACTGAGACGCCGATTTAGGCAGATAGGGGTAGATATAGGCATAGAGAAGGCAGCAGACCCTCCAAACGACAGCGGCAGCGACTGAGACGCCTACAGAAATGCTGACAAAGGCTGCGACGCCGCCTGATTCGCCGAACGAGGCAGATAGTGGTAGATATAGGCATAGAGAAAGCAGCAGACCCCCCAATCGACTGCGGCAGCAACTGAGACACCCACAGATACGCTGACAGAGGTTGCGACGCCAACTGAGACGCCGACTGAGGCAGATAGGGGTAGATATTGGCATAGAGAAGGCAGCAGACCCCCATCGACAGTGCCAGCGACTGAGACGCCTACAGAGACGCTAACAGAGGCCGCGACGCTGACTGAGACGCCGACTGAGACGCCGACTGAGACGCCGACTGAGGCAGATAAGGGTAGATATAGGATAGAGAAGGCACCAGACCCCCAATCGAAAGCGGCAACGACTGAGACGCAAACAGAGACGCTGACAGAGGCTACGACGCCGACTGAGACCCCGATTTAGGCAGATAGGGGTAGATATAGGCATAGAGAAGGCAGCAGACCCCCCAATCGACAGCGGCAGCGACTGAGACGGCTACAGAAATGCTGACAGAGGCGGCGACGCCGACTGAGACGCCGACTGAGGCAGATAGGGGTGGATATAGGAATAGAGAAGGCAGCAGACTCAGCAATCGACAGCGGCAGCGACGGAGACGCATACAAAGACACTGACAGAGGCTGCGACGCCGACGGAGGCAGATGGGGGTGGATAATGGCATAGAGAAGGCAGCAGACACCCCAATCGACAGCGGCAGTGACTGAGACGCCTACAGAGACGCTGACAGAGGCTGCGACACCGACTGAGACTCCGACTGATGCAGATAGGGGTAGATATAGGCATAGAGAAGGCAGCAGACCCTCAATCGACAGCGGCAGCGACTGAGACGCCTACAGAGACGCTGACAGAGGATGCGACGCCGACTTAGGCAGATAGGGGTAGATATTGGCATAGAGAAGGCAGCCGACCCCCAATCGACAGCCGCAGCGCCTGAGACGCCTACTGAGACGCTGACAGAGGCTGCAACGCCGACTGAGACGCCGGCTGAGACAGATATGGGTAGATATAGGCTTAGAGAAGGCAGCAGACCCCCTAATCGAAAGCGGCAGCGACTGACACGCCTTCAGAGACGCTGACAGAGGCTACGACGCCGACTGAGACGCCGACTGAGGCAGATAGGGGTAGATATAGGCATAGAGAAGGTAGCAGACCCCCCAATCGACAGCGGCAGCTACTGAGACACCTACAGAGACGCGGACAGAGGCTGCGACGCCGACAGAGGCAGATGGAGTTAGATATTGGCATAGAGAAAGCAGCAGACCCCCCAATCGACTGCGGCAGCAACTGAGACACCTACAGATAAGCTGACAGAAGTTGCGACGCCGACTGAGACGGCGACTGAGGAAGATAGGGGTAGATATAGGCATAGAGAAGGCAGCAGACCCCTCAATCGACAGTGCCAGCGACTGAGACGCCTACAGAGACGCTGACAGAGTCTGCGACGCCTACTGAGACGCCGACTGAGGCAGATAGGGACAGATATACGCATAGAGAAGCCAGCAGACCCCCAATAGGCAGCGGCAATGACTGAGATGCCTACAGAGACGCTTACAGAGGCTACGACGCCGACTGAGACGCCGACTGAGGCAGATAGGGGTAGATATAGACATAGAGAAGGCAGCAGAACCCATAATCAACAGCGGCAGCGACTGAGACGCCTACAGAAAGGCTGACAGAGGCTGCGACGCCGATTGAGACGCCGACTGAGGCAGATAGGGGTAGATATATGCATAGAGAAGGCAGCAAACCCCCCAATCGACTGCGGTAGCGACTGAGACGCTGACAGAGGCTGCGACGCCGCCTGAGATGCCGACTGAAGCAGATAGGGGTAGATATAGGCATAGAGAAGGCAGCAGACCCCCAATAGACAGCGGCAGCGACTGAGACACCTACAGAGACGCTGACAGAGGCTGCGACGTCGACTGAGGCAGATAGGGTTAGATATTGGCATATAGAAAGCAGCAGAACCCCCCAATCGACAGCGGCAGCGACTGAGACACCTACAGATACACTGACAGAGGTTGCGACGCCGACTGAGACGCCGACTGAGGCAGAAAGGGGTGGATATAGGCATAGAGAAGGCAGCAGACCCCCCAATCGACAGCGGCAGCGACTGAGACACCTACAGATACACTGACAGAGGTTGCGACGCCTACTGAGACGCCGACTGAGGCAGATAGGGACAGATATACGCATAGAGAAGCCAGCAGACCCCCAATAGGCAGCGGCAATGACTGAGACGCCTACAGAGACGCTTACAGAGGCTACGACGCCGACTGAGACGCCGACTGAGGCAGATAGGGGTAGATATAGACAGAGAGAAGGCAGCAGAACCCATAATCAACAGCGGCAGCGACTGAGACGCCTACAGAAACGCTGACAGAGGCTGCGACGCCGATTGAGACGCCGACTGAGGCAGATAGGGGTAGATATAGGCATAGAGAAGGCAGCAAACCCCCCAATCGACTGCGGTAGCGACTGAGACGCTTTCAGAGACGCTGACAGAGGCTGCGACGCCGCCTGAGATGCCGACTGAAGCAGATAAGGGTAGATATAGGATAGAGAAGGCAGCAGACCCCCCAATCAACTGCGGCAACGACTGAGACGCAAACAGAGACGCTGGCAGAGGCTACGGCGCCGACTGAGACACCGATTTAGGCAGATCGGGGTGGATATAGGCATAGAGAAAGCAGCAGACCCCCCAATCGACTGCGGCAGCAACTGAGACACCCACAGATACGCTGACAGAGGTTGCGATGCCGACTGAGACGCCGACTGAGGCAAATAGGGGTAGATATTAGCATAGAGAAGGCAGCAGACCCCCCCATCGACAGTGCTAGCGACTGAGACGCCGACTGTGACAGATAAGAGTAGATATAGGATAGAGAAGGCAGCAGACCCCCCAGTCGAAAGCGGCAACGACTGAGACGCAAACAGAGACGCTGGCAGAGGCTACGACGCCGACTGAGACCCCGATTTAGGCAGATTGGGGTAGATATAGGCATAGAGAAGGCAGCAGACCCCCCAATCGACAGCGGCAGCGACTGAAACGGCTACATAAATGCTGACAGAGGCTGCGACGCCGACTGAGACGCCGACGGAGGCAGATAGGGGTGGATATTGGCATAGAGAAGGCAGCAGACAACCCAATCGACAGCCGCAGCGCCTGAGACGCCTACTGAGACGCTGACAGAGGCTGCAACGCCGACTGAGATGCCGACTGAAGCTGATATGCGTAGATATTGGCATAGAGAAGGCAGCAGACCGCCCCAAACGAGAGCGGCAGCGACTGAGGCACCTACAGAGACGCCGACAGAGGCTGCAACGCCGACTGAGACGTCAACTGAGGCAGATGGGAGCAGATATATGTATAGAGAAGGCAGCAGACCCCCCAATGGACAGCTGCAACGACTGAGACGCCTACAGAGACGCTGAAGGAGGCTGCGATGCCGACTGAGACGCCGACTGAGGCAGATAGGGGTATATATAGGCATAGAGAGCGCAGCAGACCCCCTAATCGACAGAGGCAGCGACTGAGACGCTTACAGGGATGCTGACAGAGGCTGCGACGCCGACTGAGGCAGATAGGGGTAGATATAGGCATAGAGAATGCAACAGACTCGCCCAATCGACAGCAGCAACGGCTGAGACTCCTACAGAGACGCTGACAGAGGTTGCTACGCCGACTGAGACGCCGACTGAGACGCCGACTGTGGCAGATAAGGGTAGATATAGGCGTAGAGAAGGCAGCAGACCCCCCAATAGACAGCGGCAATGACTGAGACGCCTACAGAGATGCTGACAGGGGCTGCGACGACGACTGAGATGCCCACTGAGGCATATAGGGGTAGATATAAGCATAAAGAAAGCAGCAGACCCCCCAATCGACAGCGGCAGCGACTGGGATGCCTACGGAAACGCTGACAGAGGCTGCGACGCCGACTGAGGCAAATGAGGGTAGATATAATCATAGAAAAGGCAGCAGACTCCCCAATCGACAGCGGCAACGACTGAGACACCTACAGATACGCTGAGAGAGGTTGCGACGAAGACTGAGACGCCGACTGAGGCAGATAGGGGTATATTTAGGCATAGAGAACGCAGCAGACCCCCCAATCGACAGCGGCAGCGACTGAGACGCTTACAGGGATGCTGACAGAGGCTGCGACGCCGACTGAGGCAGATAGGGGTAGATATAGGCATAGAGAATGCAGCAGACTCGCCCAATCGACAGCAGCAACGGCTGAGACTCCTACAGAGACGCTGGCAGAGGCTGCGACGCCGACTAAGACGCCAACTGAGGCAGATATGGGTAGATTTGGGCTTAGAGAAGGCAGCAGACCCCCCTAATCGAAAGCGGCAGCGACTGAACCGCCTTCAGAGGCGCTGACAGAGGCTACGACGCCGAATGAGATGCCGTCTGAAGCAGATAAGGGTAGATATAGGATAGGCAGCAGACCCCCCAATCAACTGCGGCAACGACTGAGACGCAACCAGAGACGCTGGCAGAGGCTACGACGCCGACTGAGACACCGATTTAGGCAGATCGGGGTGGATATAGGCATAGAGAAAGCAGCAGACCCCCCAATCGACTGCGGCAGCAACTGAGACACCCACAGATACGCTGACAGAGGTTGCGATGCCGACTGAGACGCCGACTGAGGCAGATAGGGGTAGATATTAGCATAGAGAAGGCAGCAGACCCCCCCATCGACAGTGCTAGCGACTGAGACGCCGACTGTGACAGATAAGGGTAGATATAGGATAGAGAAGGCAGCAGACCCCCCAATCAACTGCGGCAACGACTGAGACGCAAACAGAGACGCTGGCAGAGGCTAGGACGCCGACTGAGACCCCGATTTAGGCAGATTGGGGTAGATATAGGCATAGAGAAGGCAGCAGACCCCCCAATCGACAGCGGCAGCGGCTGAAACGGCTACATAAATGCTGACAGAGGCTGCGACGCCGACTGAGACGCCGACTGAGACGCCGCCGGAGGCAGATAGGGGTGGATATTGGCATAGAGAAGGCAGCAGACAACCCAATCGACAGCCGCAGCGCCTGAGACGCCTACTGAGACGCTGACAGAGGCTGCAACGCCGACTGAGACGCCGACTGAAGCTGATATGCGTAGATATTGGCATAGAGAAGGCAGCAGACCGCCCCAAACAAGAGCGGCAGCGACTGAGGCACCTACAGAGACGCCGACAGAGGCTGCGACGCCGACTGAGACGCCAACTGAGGCAGATGGGAGCAGATATATGTATAGAGAAGGCAGCAGACCCCCCAATGGACAGCTGCAACGACTGAGACGCCTACAGAGACGCTGAAAGAGGCTGCGACGCCGACTGAGACGCCGACTGAGGCAGATAGGGGTATATATAGGCATAGAGAGCGCAGCTCACCCCCTAATCGACAGCGGCAGCGACTGAGACGCTTACAGGGAAGCTGACAGAGGCTGCGACGCCGATTGAGGCAGATAGGGGTAGATATAGGCATAGAGAATGCAGCAGACTCGCCCAATCGACAGCAGCAACGGCTGAGACTCCTACAGAGACGCTGACAGAGGTTGCTACGCCGACTGAGACGCCGACTGTGGCAGATAAGGGTAGATATAGGCGTAGAGAAGGCAGCAGACCCCGCAATCGACAGCGGCAATGACTGAGACGCCAACAGAGATGCTGACAGGGGCTGCGACGACGACTGAGATGCCCACTGAGGCATATAGGGGTAGATATAGGCATAAAGAAAGCAGCAGACCCCCCAATCGACAGCGGCAGCGACTGCGATGCCTACGGAAACGCTGACAGAGGCTGCGACGCCGACTGAGGCAAATGAGGGTAGATATAATCATAGAAAAGGCAGCAGACCCCCCAATCGACAGCGGCAACGACTGAGACACCTACAGATACGCTGAGAGAGGCTGCGACGAAGACTGAGACGCCGACTGAGGCAGATAGGGGTATATATAGGCATAGAGAACGCAGCAGACCCCCCAATCGACAGCGGCAGCGACTGAGACGCTTACAGGGATGCTGACAGAGGCTGCGACGCCGACTGAGGCAGATAGGGGTAGATATAGGCATAGAGAATGCAGCAGACTCGCCCAATCGACAGCAGCAACGGCTGAGACTCCTACAGAGACGCTGGCAGAGGCTGCGACGCCGACTAAGACGCCAACTGAGGCAGATATGGGTAGATTTGGGCTTAGAGAAGGCAGCAGACCCCCCTAATCGAAAGCGGCAGCGACTGAACCGCCTTCAGAGGCGCTGACAGAGGCTACGACGCCGAATGAGCCGCCAACTGAGGCAGATGGGGTTAGATATTGGCATAGAGAAAGCAGCAGACCCCCACAATCGACTGCGGCAGCAACTGAGTCACCTACAGATACGCTGGTTGCGACGCCGACTGAGACACCGACTGAAGCAGATAGGGATAGATATAGACATAGAGAAGGCAGCAGACACCCCAATCGAAAGTGCCAGCGACTGAGACGCCTACAGAGACGCTGACAGAGTTTGCGACGCCGACTGAGACGCCGACTGAGGCAGATAGGGGTAGTAATAGGCATAGAGAAGCCAGCGGACCCCCCAATCGACGGCGGCAATGACTGAGACACCTACAGCGACGCTGACAGAGGCTACGATGCCGACTGAGACGCCGACTGAGGCAGATAGGGGTAGATATAGACATAGCGAAGGCAGCAGAACCCCCAATCGACAGCGGCAGCGAATGAGACGCCTACTGAAAGGCTTACAGAGGCTGCGACGCCGACTGAGAAGCCGACTGAGGCAGATAAGGGTGGATATAGGCATAGAGAAGGTAGCACACCCCCAATCGACAGCGGCAATGACTGAGACGCCAACAGAGATGCTGACAGAGGCTACGACGCCGACTGAGACGCCGATTTAGGCAGATAGGGGTAGATATAGGCATAGAGAAGGCACCAGACCCCCCAATCGAAAGCGGCATCGACTGAGACGCAAACAGAGACGCTGACAGAGGCTACGACGCCGACTGAGACGCCGATTTAGGCAGATAGGGGTAGATATAGGAATAGAGTAGGCAGCAGACTCAGCAATCGACAGCGGCAGCGACTAAGACGCATACAAAGACACTGACAGAGGCTGCGACGCCGACTTATGCAGATAGGGGTAGATATTGGCATAGAGAAGGCAGCAGACCCCCAATCGACAGCCGCAGCGCCTGAGACGCCTACTGAGACGCTGACAGAGGCTGCAGCGCCGACTGAGACCCCGATTTAGGCAGATAGGGGTAGATATAGGAATAGAGTAGGCAGCAGACTCAGCAATCGACAGCGGCAGCGACTAAGACGCATACAAAGACACTGACAGAGGCTGCGACGCTGACTGAGACGCCGACTGAGACGCCGACTGTGGCAGATAAGGGTAGATATAGGATAGAGAAGGCACCAGACCCCCAATCGAAAGCGGCAACGACTGAGACGCAAACCGAGACGCTGACAGAGGCTACGACGCCGACTGAGACCCCGATTTAGGCAGATAGGGGTAGATATAGGAATAGAGTAGGCAGCAGACTCAGCAATCGACAGCGGCAGCGACTAAGACGCATACAAAGACACTGACAGAGGCTGCGACGCCGACTTATGCAGATAGGGGTAGATATTGGCATAGAGAAGGCAGCAGACCCCCAATCGACAGCCGCAGCGCCTGAGACGCCTACTGAGACGCTGACAGAGGCTGCAGCGCCGACTGAGACGCCGGCTGAGGCAGATATGTGTAGATATAGGCTTAGAGAAGGCAGCAGACCCCCCTAATTGAAAGCAGCAGCGACTGACACGCCTTCAGAGACGCTGACAGAGACTACGACGCCGACTGAGACGCCGACTGAGGCAGATAGGGGTAGATATAGGCAAAGAGAAGGCAGCAGACCCCCCAATCGACAGCGGCAGCGACTGAGACACATTCAGAGACGCTGACAGAGGCTGCGACGCCGATAGAGGCAGATGGAGTTAGATATTGGCATAGCGAAAGCAGCAGAACCCCCAATCGACTGCGGCAGCAACTGAGACACCTACAGATAAGCTGACAGAAGTTGCGACGCCGACTGAGACGGCGACTGAGGAAGATAGGGGTAGATATAGGCATAGAGAAGGCAGCAGACCCCCCAATCGACAGTGCCAGCGACTGAGACGCCTACAGAGACGCTGACAGAGTCTGCGACGCCTACTGAGACGCCGACTGAGGCAGATAGGGACAGATGTACGCATAGAGAAGCCAGCAGACCCCCCAATAGGCAGCGGCAATGACTGAGACGCCTACAGAGACGCTTACAGAGGCTACGACGCCGACTGAGACGCCGACTGAGGCAGATAGGGGTAGATATAGACATAGAGAAGGCAGCAGAACCCATAATCGACAGCGGCAGCGACTGAGACGCCTACAGAAAGGCTGACAGAGGCTGCGACGCCTACTGAGACGCCGACTGAGGAAGATAGGGGTAGATATAGGCATAGAGAAAGCAGCAGACCCCCCAATCGACAGCGACAGCGACTGAGACGCCAACAGAAACGCTGACACAGGCTGCGACGCCGACTAAGGCAGATAGGGGTAGCTAATTCACAGAGAAGGCAGCAGACCCCCCATTCGACAGTGGCAGCGACTGACACGCCTAAAGAGATGCTGGCTGAGGCTGCGACGCCGACTGAGACGTCGACTGAGGCAGATAGTAGTATATATAGGCATAGAGAAGTGTTGTCGGTGTCCTTGCTGCTCGTCGGGCGACGTCCTGTCTCGGTCCGCTGGGCGCGTAGCTGAAAACAGTAAACCACTAGCTCTAAATAAGAACACACAGACACTTTTTGGTTTCAAGATAATAATCACAAGACATTATTTCATACAAATACTAATTCTTATATTTTATTTCTTAACACTCATCTCAGTCTGTGAACAGACCTTTCTGGTGTTCCAGTTCCACACCTGCTAATTGGTGTCAGTTGGTCAAGCCAACTGACCTACTATGAAATTGTCCACGGTGCATTATACTGCCCTCGTCGACTCGACTGCGGAACTGTAATACCCTAAAAGCTTACATAATAACATTACACAGATCATATTAACTTAAAATACTTGGACCCTAAAAGTATGTTATATTCTTAAATAACTTTTAGCTCATGCTAATCCCACAGAGTGTGGCATCTATTAGGAGTCGATGCTGTGAGTCAACTACTCGTAGGTAGCTTGGTTCTAACTCACAACATCCCTCCCCTCTTTCTAAAAGAAGTTAATGCAACTATAATAATATAAAACTGTCCAATGCAAAACATGACTCCTCAAGGAAACTTGCTTATTTTTCGTTGCTTGTCAATTACTCATCCACAACGCGTTCAAATGCTGCGGCCATATGCCGTTTCGCAAAGAAAAATAACTCCGTCACCATTCATCCCCAATCCAATATATTGGCATCCTTGCGGTCACAACCGGATTCCCAAACCTTGGATAGCTGCCAGAAATCTCTGATTTTCAAAAACACATCTTTCCGAATAATACGTTGGTCCCTTAGTCTGCACCGTCGTCCGATATGCGCTGTTCCTGGAATTTCCTGCTTCGGTTCACACCATCAAAACTGAATACTTATAATAATTTTCTTAATTTTCTAGTTAACATTTTAATTTGATATTTTTCTATGTTTAATTTTAGCCGAACATTTCATAAGTTAATTTAATAAATCAATTTCAAAATTGTACAATATTTAAACAAATATACTATATATACTATATATACTCTTGGGTATAATTTTCCCATTTAGTATAATTTGTGATTTCTTTGGATTATTACATTTATTTCTTTATAAATTTAGAATTTTAATTAATTAATTTCTTTAACATTAATTATTTTCTAAGCAACCTTTAATTTTAATCTGAACTTTTACACAGATTATAATTTTTTGAATCTTTAACTTTTCTTAAACATACTCTATTCCTGATTTAAAAAAAACAATATTTCTATAACATGCTTATTCTATAATTGAATGCTATATCATTCAATTTGCATCCACTCGTCTTTTCCCCTTACATTATCGGATTCGCTACCGTATCCTAGAGGAAATGAGGACTGGACTATGTGTTTTCATAGCCATATAGGGCATCAGTTTTGCTTTGTTTAAATATTTTCCATGCTTTTCTTTCCAATGTGAGTTGTAACTCATTTAAATTTCGAGCACATCCCTTTGCTCCTCCTACGAAAACAAGATTATAGAAGATAAACCCGTTTATGTTAAAAACTTTTCCATTGCATGACTGAACTTTTCATTGCATACAATTACTTTTATTTAAATTTACTTCTAGCCTGATATATATGTGGAGTCTTAAGTTATTTGAAAGAATTTATTTTATTTTAAAATAAAAGGAATTCAATAACACAAGATGTAAAAGTTTAATAATGTTAATTCAATAAAATGTTCAAGAAAATTTAATGAGAAACTCCCGCAGGCTGAAACACGTCTTCATCTTTGTACGACCGAACACAGACTGACTCGGCTTAAAATGTTGCGTCTGCTTTGTTACGTCTTGTTGGTGTCGCCTTCTTACTCTCGTCCCACAATTCGGCCGTCCTGATCGGGATTCGTCTCGAATTCATCATCGCTCAAGCTGGAACACCAAGGCTTCATGAATTCCGCACAGGTTGTAGTAGTTTTTGGACCTTCCGCACCTCCCACTCGCACAACGTTGTATGTGTCGTTTGGTTTAACGCTTGTAACCTCATAAGCTCAATGAAATTTTGGTTTCAGCTTAGACCAGAGCCAAATTGCTTTCGCTTGATTGCTACTAAGTCGCCAATCGCGTATTGTGTAGCCTTTTTCCGACGTAGATTAAAGGATTTTCGATTTTCCGCTTGGATCTTAGCCATCTGTTCCTTGGCACTTTGCCTGGTTTCTTCTTATTCTTCGTTGAATTAGGCTATGATTTCGTCTTCAATCAGCTTCTTAATTTTGCATTGTTGGGCGGTACGCATAGGAACGCCTATAAGTAAATCGAATGGGGTCGTGTTGATACTTCTAGAGTACGTAGAGTTAATGACCTGTTGCACCTTTCCGACGTGTTTGTACCATTTAGTTGGATCGGACACACTCAACTTTGATAGCACTGAGATTATAACAAAATTCAGTCTTTCTACTGTCCGTTCGCTCGTGGTAGACCAGTCGTAATTAGATGATGCTTTATGCTCTCGGCTTCACAGTAGTTCTTAAAGTCTTCAGATGAAAACTCCGTACCTTTGTCAGATATTATCTGCACTGGATTACCAAAAGTAATGCTCTGAATTTGTAGTCTGTCTATAACTTCTCTTGTTGTAGTAGATTTAGTCGGATACATCCAGCAGAATTTTGTGAATGAATGCACTACAGCGAGAATATGTTTATACTGCTTCGATGTTGACTCTAAGGGTCCCAAATGATCTATGTGGTAAGTGTGAAGAGGTATATCCACTTTGTTGAGAGGATGAAGTTCGCCTTCCTGCTTTCCGCGTCTACGATTGTTAATGATGCATGGTATACAGTGCGAGATATGAAACTCGATTTTCTCCTCCAGCTTTGGAATGTAATACTCACGACGTATAAGCTCTTTAACTTTTTTCACTGCAAAGTGACCCCTTTCATGAGCAAGTCGAATTATCTCTCGTTGCATTCCCTTAGGATCAACGATTACCTCGTAGCCGTCAATCAGTTTGCACAAAACATCACCTTTCGTAAAATAGCCGTCATAGTTACCTTTATCTTTTAGTAAGGCAAGTATTGTCTGCACTTCTTCATCTTTCCGCTGGGCTTGTTTTATCTTTCTCAAAGGAGAGTCTTCTCCTATCATCATAATGGGATATCTGCTCAATGAATCGACGTGTTTCATTCGAACTCCAGCGCGATGCTCAACTTCGTAATCATATTCCTGCAATAGTAAAACCCATCTAGCGACTCTTGTGGAGAGGTCCTTCTTCTCCACAGTTTTTGTAAACGCGTTACAGTCGGTGACGATTTTAAAATGTAGTCCGAGGAGGTACACCCTAAACTTCTTTAGCGCTTCGATGACAGCCAATATCTCAAGTTCGTAACTAGAATACTTACTTTCAGCATCTGTAGTCCTTCTACTCATGTAATACACCGGATGTAGGTTACCATCACTCGATGACACTTGCATTAGAACTGCACCATATCCTTCAATTGACGCATCCGTATGCACTTCGGTTTTGCTGTTCTGATTGAATATATTCAATACAGGTTTGATAGTCAACATGCCCTTCAATTTACTGAACGCTTCTATTTGCTGATCCTTCATTTCAAATTTCGTATTAGCTTTTGTTAAATCACTGAGCGGTTTTGCAATTAAGGAGAATTGGGGAATAAATTTCCGAAAATAACCGGCTAACCCTAAAAAGCTTTGGAGTTGCTTCAAATTCTTTGGAATTGGAAATCTTAATACGGCTTCGACTTTATTTGGCGACGGGGAAATCTGTTGATTCTCAATTATATGGCCTAAGAACTCTATTTTCGTCTTCAGGAACTTACACTTATTTAGGTTCAGCTGTAGACCAGAGTCTCCACATAGTTGCATCACCACTTCTAGATTCTTGAAAGCTTCGTCTTCGTCTTTGGCTGGAATGATGACGTCATCGACATACGGTAGTGCAACGCTTGTACGTGTACGGTCACGAAAAATTGTGTTGATGAATCTTTGAAACACCTCCGGCGAATTGGACAATCCAAATGGCATCTTTATGAATTGGGATTGTCCGTTGTGAGTAACGAAAGAAGTATATTTTCGGCTTGCTTCTGCGACATTAACATGGAAGAATCCGTTTTTGAGGTCAATGGAACTAAATAATTTGGCATTTTGTAGTCTGTCTAAGTAGTATCAATAGCAATGGATAACAATCCTTGACAATAGTTTTATTCACTCTCCTATAGTCCACGCATAGTCGTAAGGTACCGTCTCGCTTCTTCACCATGATAATAGGGCTGCTAAATTCCGAGTCAGATGGTTCTATAACGCTTTCTCTTAGCCACTGATCAAACTGTTCTTCTACGGCTTTTCTTTCTGCCAATGGTAATCGTCTTGGTCGTGAAAATATAGGTTCGTCTTCTTTTAGAACAATGGACATTTCAACATTAGTAGATTTACATTTTTTCGGCTGATATTTCTCCACCATATCAACATCTTTTTGTTTGGCAAACGGACTTGCGCTTGGATCTATATCGATTTCTTCGGGCACTTTATCTATTTTCATCACGGCAAATTCATTTTCATTCTCAATCTTCCTAAAATGTAAACCGTCACGATGAATCCTTCCATTATCAATTGCAATATCGTACTCCAATTGTCCATCGGGTTTTATTTTATTCTGGCCAAAACCCACGAGATGAAAATCACATTTATCAAGTTTCGCGACGTCCAAATTCTTAAACACAGTATCACCCATTATGCTAAACTTGCTACCGGTATCGAATAGAGCAGTATATTCGCGACCGCCGATTTTTACACTTTTCGTCATTGCCAAATTTTGCGATTTCAATACACGAGTATTGGTTTTATTTTCCACTGTTTTTTCTGGACAGTCTTTCTGGACCGTATTTGTTGCACTGGAAACATTTTGTTCCTTTTTCTTTATTTGAACACTCTTTCGATTTGTGCCCCTTTGAACCGCAATTAAAACAATTGTCTTCACTATTGTTCTTCAGCTTGTTCTGGATAACGTCATTATTGTTCTTAAATTCATTTTCCGACTTTTCCCGGTGTATTTTTTGATCTTCTATTAACTTAAATTGTTCGTAACATGTTAATTTTCTTTTAAAGTCTTTCATATCATTAGCGCCGTATAAAATAGATTTGTTCACGTTTAAGTCGTTGATACCGTCGATTACGTATTGAATAATTGAATCGTCATCGATACAACCGCGCGACGCAGTTTCTTTGATATGAAGAAAATTCTCTTTAACAGTTTCGCCTTTTTTAATTTTTCTTTCGGACAGCTGCTTGTGAATCTGGGCGCTATTCATCGTTGTTCGAAATTCTCCGATTAACGCTGCTTTAAGTTTTTTCCAAGATGTTATACCACGTTCGATTTGAATAAACAGTTTTGCTAGGCCACTTATAGATTTCTTCGCAAAAACGTACATCTGAAAATCGTCCCAACTCATGATAGCGGCTGTTTCTTCAAACTCCTCGATCCCGACATCAACAGGAAAACTTCCCTTGCCATCAAATGTTCTTATAGAGTCCTCAATATCACGGAAACTCATTGCAAATCTTGAAACTTGTGGTTGTGTCGCTCTCTTCGTCTTAGTTTTTTCGTAGTTTTCTTCAATAGACATGAAACTTTCATCATCATCGTTAATCATATTTTTGTTTTGCTTTACGTCATCATGATGTTTCACAGCAACTCTTTTAGCATGTGTTTTTGTAGCAGTAGCTCCATAGTCATGACAGCTTGCGTCGTCGTCGTCGTCGTCATTTTCGTCTTCATAAGTGATCGCGTTGAGTAGAGTGCCCTTCTTCAATTGCCCAAAAATATGTAGCATTAAATTTCTGTCGTCGTAAGAAAAACACAAAATATTACATATTGATGTTAGATCTGCCGGCGTCATGTTTTTGTTAACGTATGCTGCCTTCTTTTCATACGCCTCGTCCGTTGAATTCAAAACCTTCAAACTCTCTCAAACGTTGACGGTTTGATCGATCGCCTTCACCCTCAAATATAAAATTGTGTAATGCCACTATTTTCTGCTTTCCCGTGTATCGCAAGTTCTGACGAACGCTGTCAAACATACCTAAGCTTGCCATCGTTGTTTTTACGTTGTTTACGATCAAATACAATACACTTACACACTCGTACTGTCTGTGTTGTTTTTGTTTCAAACCTAACGGCTTCTCCTTTTTTGTTTTCTTCTTTTTGATATCTTTGCAGACAACAGCCCTCGTGTGTCATCCCTTTGCACTTCACCAGACGCACGTAACACGATTGTTGTTGTTTTTTTGTTTGGTTGGTTTTGAAATTTTAACGGAATTTTCATTTGCCCTCGCGTCTTATTCTTTCGTATTTTTCACAAGAGCAATTGTATGTGTGCGTTTACATACAATTTAATTTAACACTGCTTCTTATTTTAACACTTAGGAAATCTGGTTGAGCCCCCAAATTGTGGAGTCTTAAGTTACTTGAAAGAGTTTATTTTATTTTAAAATAAAAGGAATTCAATAACACAAGATGTAAAAGTTTAAAAATGTTAATTCAATAAAATGTTCAAGAAAATTTAATGAGAAACTCCCGCAGGCTGAAACACGTCTTCATCTTTGTATGACCGAACACAGACTGACTCGGCTTAAAATGTTGCGTCTGCTTTCTTACGTCTTGTTGGTGTCGCCTTCTTACTCTCGTCCCACATATATATATACTCGTATATCCATTAACGATTGTATTTTCCATCCTGTAATTAGCTCGTATAGGAATACATACATACATTCAATTCATTTTATAATTAATTGTTTAAAATTAATTGCTACAGTTATTCCCTAATGTGCAATGGTAAGCTAAATATATTGTTCTAATTCAATATATGTATATAAAGGGTTTTTGAAAAGAAACGCTATAAAAGTAAATCGATAGTGACAGCAAACGACGCCATATTTTTTCCCGCTCTTTTGACATTTCTCTTCAGTAAGGTTTGCCATTTCATCACGCAAAGATATACTAGCCAACACCGAGTCGAAATTATTAAAATTTACAACCGAAATTCGGAGTCAGTCGCCGCACCATTTTGAGAGTGCTACGTCCAATTTATGATGAGGCTCATTTCTGGCTGAATAGCTTCGTCAATAAGCAAAATATGCGTTATTGGTTAGACAGCAATCCACACGGTTTTGTTTTATTTAAAAAAAATTTTTTTGCGCTCTTATTGAAAAACCTGATATATACATTACTATTCCCCATACGTTAATTTCCTAAGCGATAAACCGAAAAAAGCTATGTATATTTACATGTCGCCTGCTACAGTATGTAAATATCTGCAAAAATATGTTAAATTTCATTGCATACACTGCGGTATGTATGTATGTACATATTTGAAGTTAAGTTTTATATTACTTACCCACGACTGTCGTATAATTTTATTTTTAAAATTTTGTCCAATGAACCCGTTTCTTATTATTTAATATATAAAAAATATTTTTCTCTACTGTGCTTCGTTCGGCCATAGTGCCTAACAAGCAAATTTTTCTTACGTCAATTATACTCGCCTGAGTTTAATTGGCACATTTCTGTCGGCCTTGACTTTGAAAATCGGAGCTGTTTCTGTTATTCGATATACACACGTACGTGTTTATGGTGTTATTCTTGTGTTTACACTTGTAAAACACTGTTAACACATGTCTTTAGTTGTGTGGCCTAATGTGGAATAATTTCAACAAATTATTATGTAGCTTTTTACTTTTGCCCTTAATTGTTACTACTGTTGTAACAAGGCTGCGGATCTCTGCTACTTCATACGGACCTATTCACACAGGTGAGAATTTGTTTCTCCTAGCCTGATTCTTCATTAGTACCCGGTCACTCAATTGAAAAACTACTTTGTTTAATACCTTGTTATAGGCTTCCCTGGCTACTCGTTTAGCACAATCCTGGTTTTCTCTAAAAAATTCGTGCGCTCGCTGTAGCTGATACTTTTGCACTTTATTCGGGTCATCAGCATTGTACACTGGCGCACATTTGCGCTTCAGATTTGCTGGCATGTTGAAATCAAACTCGTAGAGCGTCCTAAACGGAGTTTGCTTCGTTGATACATGCACAGTATTGTTGTGATAGAAACCGTTGGAGAGCTTTGTGACCGCCCTATGCTCCGACTAGGAGCGATATTTGACTCTTTTATAATTATGTCTTTTAGTTAACTTTGTTAGCATAAGTATAGTTTTATTGTGTCAAATGTCATGGAATTAATAATAAAAATTTGTTGTGTACATGCATTGCAGTGGTCAACTATTGATCCCAATTCGAGCCGCCTTCCTTGGCAAAACTGCGCAAGTACTCAGCCGGAGGTCGATGACTACGTTCCAATGAGCCATTCGCCTGTGGATGATATGGTGTTATGTGCAACTTCTTGATTCCCAGCTTTTTACACGTTTCTGAGAATAGTTTCGATACAACATTGGAACCATTGTCGGTTATCAAAACCTTAGGTATGTTGTACCGTGCTATTATTTCATCAAAGAATGCCTTGGCCACCGTACTTGCTTCAGTATCGGGTATAGCCACGCTCGCCATATACTTTGAGAAATCATCTTGGAACGTCAAAATGTATTTATTTCCCGAAACTGTCTCAGGTAAAATACCTACAATATCCATATGAAATTTATCAAATGGCTGTTTTGGTGAGTCGGTTAACACCATTGGCATCTTTGTCAGCCTTGAACTTTTGTTGGCCTGACATTTTTGACAATTCTTTATATATTTTTTAATGTACTTGAGCATACCTTTCCATCCGTATACTCGCCTAATTCTGTCATGGGTTTCCAGAATCCTTTGTGTCCACCTAGAGGGGAATCATGGAAACCCTTTAGCAAAGCCTGGATATCCTTTATATCCTCCAGCCATTCCACACTGCTCGCTCTTTATTCATTGGCATCGTCACCCGCATTGCTAACATCTCTTGTAGCATCACTTTTATCCCCTTGAATTTTCTCGGCCTTCTCCTTATCTGACCGTGCTTTGGCCCTCGTTTGCACTACTGATACCTTCTGTGCCTGCGGTACTCTGCTGAGTGCGTCCGCATTTAGATTCTTCTTCCCAGGTTTGTATATGATTTCAAAATCATACTCACACAATTTGTGTCTGAACCTGGCTAGCTAGACATCTGGTCTTTCAAGTTGGCTATGCCTCTCAACGGCTGGTGATCAGTGTATATCTTAAATGGGCGTCCTAGCAGATATGCCCTAAAATCCTTCGTAGCCCACACTATGGTTAGGAATTCCTTCTCTATTGTGGAGTATCTTTTCTCCGTATCGCTAAGCGCCCTGCTTGCGAATGCTATTGGTCGGTCATTACCGACTTCCCCTTGTGACAATACTGCCCCTAATGCTTCAATGCTAGCATCAGTGGTCAACAAAAATGTTTGCTCAAAGTCGGGGTACGCCAAAATCGGTGGCGAGCTAATTATTTCTTTTAGCCTCTCGAATGATTGCTGACAACTCTCTATCCATTCGAACTTTGCTTCTTTTCGTAGCTACTTATTCACTGGCATCTTAATTCCGGCGAGTCCTTCTACGAACTTTCTGTAATAGTTCACTAGTCCTAGGAATGCTTGCACTTCTTTTCAATTTCTTGGAACCGCTAAATTTTAAACGCATTCCACCTTCTGCGGGTCAGGCAGTGCTCCTGTTTCTGAGCAACGATGGCCGAAATAAACCACCTCTCTTCGCAAAAATTGACAATTCTCCGTGTTCAATTTCAAATTGTGTTCTCGTAATTTCTGGAGCACCTTGCACAAGCTTTGCGAATGCTGCTGCAAGTTCTTCCCATAAATTACAATATCATCGAGATACACAAAACACTCTAACCCTTGTAAGCCTGTTAACACATGGTTCATTAGCCGTTGGAAGGTAGCCGGTGCTCCTGTTAATCCAAACGGCATTCTATTAAACTCATAATGCCCTAAACCGGTGCTGAACGCGGTTTTCTGCTTATCTTGGGTATCCACCAGAACTTGGTGGTAGCCACTCGCTAAATCAAGTGTAGAAAAATATCTACTATGCCACAATTGATCCAGAATCTCTTCTATCCTTGGTATCGGGAACACTTGCTTGATAGTGGCGTCGTTCAATTTCCTAAAATCGACGACCATTCTCCACTTCTTCTGACCCGGAGCACCTCCCTTCTTTGGCACCAAAATTATTGGTAAGTTCCAAGGCGAGATACTCGGTGAAATTATGTTATCTTTAAACATTCCTTGCACTTGCCTATTTACCTCATCTTTGTGAGCTTCTGGCAATCTGTACTGCTTCTGGTTTATTGGTGGTTGTTCCACTCTAGTAGGTACTTCATGCTCTACCTCTGGTGTATATGGCAACTGGTCTCCTTCCAGCAAAAATATGTCATGGAATGACGTACAAATGGCTTCTATCGATGCCTTCCCTTCTAAATTTACGCTTGGGTCTAACTTCAATGATTCTAGCACCCTCTCCATTCTTTTTCTTATATCTACCTGCTTAATCTGATTAACCGATCTATAATTCGGTTCTTTAAAATTATCGTAGCTAGTGAACTTAGGCCTAAAATCCCCATCCATCAGATAATCCTTTTCTGAGGCGTTGAGTACGCAAGCGTACACCTTACCCTTGTCAACGTGCGTTATGGTTTATCCTATATATACGCCCTCCGCTAGCTGCTGCTTGTGCAAAACAACAGTTCTAAGTCTTGTATTTACATGCATAGTAACTACCCTCGTTGACCTTGCGTTCACTACCTCCATACAATTCTTAACCCTATTCACGGTTCCTTCCTGCCATAACTTTAATGGAAGAGTAAGGATTCTATTCTTATTATCATCATAAAATGATAACCGCTTTTCTAACGCATCCAGTATGGTGCGGCCCCAGAGATTATCGCGGCCAATTATCTCATCGGCCGGGATACCTTCTCTATCCAATTCCACTGCGTTCACTCTAAAACTCATGCCCTTAACTTCACTGTGCCCTATTCTGAGCGACCCCAGTGTCCTGATGCATCCTCTGAACGCTCCATTAAGCGTTCTTACATCCTTTGGGTTAACAGCTAGTCCTTTCTGTAAAACACTAGATTTTACGAGGCTGGTGTCCGCCCCTGAGTCTACCAAAAGCACTAGCTTTCCACTAGCTGCCTCTTTGCAGGGTATCTCGATAAAAGCATCTCCTATCCTACTCACAACGAAACAACGCCCTTTTGATTCCAAAATGGACGCGTATCTACTTCCTAACTATTCAAATTGTTTTCTCCATGCACCACAGTTATCCCTTACAATCCTATACTCCCTCGAAACTACCGTGAATATCTTAAGTATTCATCCTCGTACCACGTACGCGGCGGTTGGCCTATACTCTCTAACCTTATTAAAACTTAATCTAAGTACTAGAATCATCACCGTTACCCAAATCAATACACAATCAAAAAATTTTTCCTGGAGAGACTCTTGCTCCTCCGTATCTTGAACCATTGTTCTTACATTACTCGGTACGTGGCATTGGAGAGCCTTTTGCTCCTCCTTTTTCTGACCTGTAATTCCTACATTACCAGTCACACGTACCTCCGGCCTAACTGTTACTCCCTTTCTTTTGGCTTTCCAGTCTACTGGCCTCGACTGGGCCGCTGGAAGTTTCCCTGGTTCCTTTGTTGGAACTGTCTATCCCTGCATTCCGCTGCCCGATGTGCCATTAGTCCACAAGAGAAGCATTTCAACCCCTGTTGGGTGTTGCCTATC
Source organism: Clusia tigrina (assembly GCA_920105625.2). Classification (NCBI taxonomy): domain Eukaryota; kingdom Metazoa; phylum Arthropoda; class Insecta; order Diptera; family Clusiidae; genus Clusia; species Clusia tigrina. Next base: position 91,522,647 of record OV050031.1, read on the forward strand.
CTCTGTTCACTTCTAGAATTCCAATTTGGTCACTGCTGACCATTCCCAGTGTTGAAAGGATTTCTTCCTTGGTTAACTCGTTCCGTTGAACTGAACGTGGACTACTGCCCCTGCTGTCATTCAAGGGTGGGTCCGGACGCCTCGTAACTGCCTGCCTCCTACTTCGATTCCATTTAGTATCTATTTGGCACTGTCTGCTTGCCTCATGACCATATGTTTGGCACTCCAGTAGGGCGTGTTTTTGCGTGTAATGTATGACCTGGCTTATGGCAGAACGAAAATGTGGGTGCCCTCTGTACAAACTCCCTGTGCGGATTTCTCTGATTCGCGGCTCTGCTGTCGGAGACGTCGGGATTATACGCTCCTCTGTATATGTTTGGGACGGAATTACTACCTTCTCTATCCATGACAGCGGCAGTTAAACTGTCCTGTCTATTCTCGAACTTATGTATTTTTCCCCAAACCGGCCGTACTCCGTTCCACGAGGACTTGTGCTCTAATTGCTTCTTCTAGCAGCTCCTCCAGATTTCCTGTTCTGCGATTCAGAATATGAATCTTTAGTGTGGAGTTACGGAGGCCCACTACGAAAGTTGTTAACACCGACTTGTCAACTTCGTATAATAGTGCTGTATCTCCAACGCCATTGTACTTATTTTTTATTACTTCCTGGGCCAACATCCGAAGTGACTCCAAACGTCTGGCAAAGGCGCGTATGTCTTCCCCTGCCAGCTGTTTCACGATTCTAATCTCTTGGGATATGTCTTCCAGAGTTCTCTTCTTTAAATAGGTTCTCTTCAGAAGGCCGTAAAGCTCGTTTACACTGGCGAATTGTTTTGGCAGCACAAGGTTGTATGCATCTCCAAATAACCTTTGCTTAATACGGTCGAAGAAATCCTGTAATTCATCAGGTCTTATGCTCCGCTTTGCAAGCTCACAACCTTGAATGAACCTACTGAGTTCTGACCTTAAATCTTCTGAAGCAGCACCAGTAAACACAGGTACTAACCTGGCCACTGCCTTTGAAATCTCACCTATACCCATCTTTTTTCCTGTTGCACTGCTTTCTGAACCTTAAATGATTCTTTAACTTTATTTGACAATTGCTTCGAATGCCAATTCATATAACCATAATCTCATTATAACTACACAGTTTTTTCTACAATACATATTTCTACAAAAAAAAAAAAATACACTTCAACTCATACAAAACTTTTTTATTTATGGTGGTTTCAAATAAAAATATCAACATTATCCGACTTCTTAATCTAATGATTTGATCATAACAAATTTATTAAACAGCATTCCACTGTAAATTCTATCTTTATATATATTTTCTGCTTTACTTGTTTTCCATCACAAGTTCCATATCCGGTGTCTACCGGCATCCATTAAGTCCTTCCATCAATGCAAATTGGTTCTTGACTTCCTCACAGATACTCCTTGATTTCCTTTCACCAAATAACTTGAAAATTCCCTTAAATAAACCCATATGACTACCCCAAATTCAATGAGTCCCCAAATAAACGCATAACAGTATACCAAAATACAGTTTATTCATATTTTCATTTATTTTATTCCACAAAAGTCATACCAGAAAATTTTTACACCCAAAGAAGTATTTTACCGCAGAACTATACGCATATTCATTTCAGTAAAGTGCTCTGTTTAGCTGTTTCGCTGCGAAATATGGGTTCATTATTGCTGCGCAAATTGTAGTTTCGGGACTACACAAACATTGATGCAACAACATGTGTTGACGGCACCTCTTCAAATATTTTCTCCTAATACCCTAACTCAAATGCCAAATATTCAAAACAACCATTTAAATTAATTTACATGTCTGCACAATATATTTATAGACCCAATTCACAAAATAATAGAAAGTTATTTTAAAAATAAATTAATTAACTCGCTTTATCAAACAATACAATTCAATGATCACTTTGATCTTACTTGCAACAAAACTCTTAAAGCTAGTTGTAAAATTTAAACTCCGCTTGTACCAGCCTGAACATTTCCTGCCACAATCTATTGGCTTCGCTCCAAGGCAGAGGAACTTCCTGATCCGCCTGTTCCGCCAGAAACTTCCTCAGAAAGGCCAGCCGCTTTCTCTCCCGTGCTGCTCTACCACCACGTCTATGCCAATAAGGGTGTGTGCACCTTTGAAATGGGCCTCAGTTCATTCCTTCGACCTTCTGCACCCGTTACGCAATTACTACTCTGGTCACTTATTTCCAGATATTCAAAGAAAATAAATATCCAATTTTAATACACGAACCGAACTTTAATATAACTTAATAGCTGCCACGAAACACGCTGCCAATCAAATACTCGCAATGCCCCCAAAAAGTGAACCTAATTTTATTCCGGTACTTGACACGGATAAGAGAATCAAACTTTAGTTCCGCGAAACGAGCCTAAAGAGCACCATCCCTTATTATGAATGCATGAACCCTATACCGTGGCACGTTCTTTCCGAAGCAAACCAACCGGTATGCACAAGTTCGCAAAACAATCGGGTTTAGTAACCCGCGAGGAAATTCGTTTCCTCTAGAGTCATTTTCACACGTTTCGCACCCCCGAGAATGCTGAAATAAAAAGTAAGTAAAAATATGAGCCTAATCTTAGTGAAACAAACCTATACAACCTGACCATTAACCATCCTTTCGAATCGACCTAGTGTCTCCTAACCGCAGCGGCTATTCAGCCCCGATGCTGCTTCTTCTGCATGACCGGCGCAAAAGCGCCCACACGGCCACCGAAGAGTCGTCGACAAAATTCATTTAAATACTAAAATGTCATACTATAAGCATTCTCACCATTCTTGCTCCGTCCATTGAACTCCTTTGAGATAGTTATCCTATTGGTTTCCTGTTGGTGGATTCCCGCGTAGGAGTGCTCTTTTCCTGGCACTCGACGTTGGATCCTACCGGCTGCGCCAAAATGCTGTCGGTGTCCTTGCTGCTCGTCGGGCGACGTCCTGTCTCGGTCCGCTGGGCGCGTAGCTAAACCACTAGCTCTAAATAAGAACACACAGCCAACTGACCTACTATGAAATTGTCGACGGTGCATTACACTGCCCTCGTCGACTCGACTGCGGAACTGTAATACCCTAAAAGCTTACATAATAACATTACACAGATCATATTAACTTAAAATACTTGGACCCTAAAAGTATGTTCTATTCTTAAATAGCTTTTAGCACATGCTAATCCCACAGAATGTGGCATCTATTAGGAGTCGATGCTGTGAGTCAACTACTCGTAGGTAGCTTGGTTCAAACTCACAACAGAAAGCAGCAGACTTCCCCAATCGACAGCGGCAGCGACTGAAACGCTTACAGAGACGCCGACTGAGGCGCCGACTCTGGTAGATAGGGGTAGATATAGGTATAGAGAAGGCAGCAGTACCCACAATCGACAGCGGCAACGACTGAGACAACTACAGAGACGCTGACAGAGGCTGCGACGCTGACTGAGACGCCGACTGAGGCAGATAGGGGTAGATATAGGCATACAGAAGGCAGCATACCCCCCAATGGACACCGGCAGCGACTGAGACACCTACAGAGACGCTGACAGAGGCTGCGACACCGACTGAGACGCCGACTGAGGCAGATTGGGGTAGATATAGGCATAGAGAAGGCAGCAGACCCCCCAATCGACAGCGGCAGCGACTGAGACGCCGACTGAGACGTCGAGTGAGGTAGATAGGGGTAGATATAGGCATACAGAAGGCAGCATACCCCCCCATTGGACACCGGCAGCGACTGAGACGCCTACAGAGACGCTGACAGAGGCTGCGACACCGACTGAGACGCCGACTGAGGCAGATTGGGGTAGATATAGGCATAGAGAAGGCAGCAGACCCCCCAATCGACAGCGGCAGCGACTGAGACGCCGACTGAGACGTCGAGTGAGGTAGATAGGGGTAGATATAGGTATAGAGAAGGCAGCAGAATACCCAATCGACAGCGGCAACGACTGAGATAATACAGAGACGCTGACAGAGGTTGCGACGCCGACTGAGACGCCGACTGAGACGCCGACTGAGGCAGATTGGGGTAGATATTGGCATAGAGAAGGCAGCAGACCCTCCAATCGACAGCGACAGCGACTGAGACGCCTACAGAGATGCTGACAGAGGCTGCGACGCCGACTGAGGCAGATAGAGGTAGATATAATAATAGAAAAGGGAGCAGACCCCCCAATCGACAGCGAGAACGACTGAGACGCCAACAGAAATGCTGACAGAGGCTGCGACGCCGACTGAGGCAGATAGGGGTAGATATAGGCATAGAGAAGGCATCAGACATCCCAATCGACAGCAGCAGCGACTGAGACGCCTACAGAGACGCTGACAGAGGCTGCGACGACGACTCAGACGCCGACTGAGCCAGATAGGGGTAGATATAGGCATAGAGAAGGCAGCAAACCCCCCCAATCGACAGCGGCAGCGACTGAGACGCCTACAGAGACGCCGACTGAGACGCCGACTGAAGTAGAGAGGGGTAGATATAGGTATAGAGAAGGCAGCAGAACCCCCAATCGACAGCGGCAACGACTGAGACGCAGACAGAGACGCTGACACTGGCTGCGACGACGATTGAGACTCCGACTGAGGCATGTAGGGGTAGATATAGGCATAGAGAAAGCAGCAGACTCCCCAATCAAAAGCGGCACCGACTGAGACGCCTACAGAAATGCTGACAGAGGCTGCGACGCCGACTGAGGCAGATAGGGGTAGATATAGGCATAGAGAAGGCATCAGACATCCCAATCGACAGCAGCAGCGACTGAGACGCCTACAGAGACGCTGACAGAGGCTGCGACGACGACTGAGACGCCGACTGAGCCAGATAGGGGTAGATATAGGCATAGAGAAGGCAGCAGACCCCCCAATCTACTTCGGCAGCAACTGAGACACCTACAGAGACGCTGACAGAGGTTGCGACGCCGATTGAGACGCCGACTGAGGCAGATAGGGGTAGATATAGGCATAGAGAAGGCAGCAAACCCCCCCCAATCGACTGCGGTAGCGACAGAGACGCCTTCAGAGACGCTGACAGAGGCTGCGACGCCGCCTGAGATGCCGACTGAGGCAGATAGGGGTAGATATAGGCATAGAGAAGGCAGCAGACCCCCCAATCAACAGTGGCAGCGACTGAGACGCCTACAGAGGCGCAGACAGAGGCTGCGACGCCGACTGAGGCAGATAGGGTTAGATATTGGCATTGAGAATGCAGCAGACCCCCCAATCTACTGCGGCAGCAACTGAGACACCTACAGAGACGCTGACAGAGGTTGCGACGCCGATTGAGACGCCGACTGAGGCAGATAGGGGTAGATATAGGCATAGAGAAGGCAGCAAACCCCCCAATCGACTGCGGTAGCGACAGAGACGCCTTCAGAGACGCTGACAGAGGCTGCGACGTCGCCTGAGATGCCGACTGAGGCAGATAGGGGTAGATATAGGCACAGAGAAGGCAGCAGACACCCCCAATCGACAGGGGCAGCGACTGAGACACTTACAGATACGCTGACAGAGGCTGCGACGCCGACTGAGGCAGATAGGGTTAGATATTGGCATAGAGAAAGCAGCAGACCCTCCAATCGACAGCGGCAGCGACTGAGACACCTACAGATACACTGACAGAGGTTGCGACGCCGTCTGAGACGCCGACTGAGGCAGATAGGGGTAGATATAGGCATAGAGAAGGCAGCAGACCCCCCAATCGACAGCGGCAATGACTGAGACCCCAACAGACACGCTGACAGAGGCTACGACGCCGACTGAGACGCCGATTTAGGCAGATAGGGGTAAATATAGGCATAGAGAAGGCAGCAGACCCCCCAATCGACAGCGGCAGCGACTGAGACGCCCGCAGCGACTCTGACAGAGGCTGCGACGCCGACTGAGACGCCGACTGAGGCAGATAGGGGTAGATATAGGCATAGAGAAGGCAGCAGACCCCCCAATCGACAGCGGCAGCGACTGAGACACCCACAGATACGCTGACAGAGGTTGCGATGCCGTCTGAGACGCCGACTGAGGCAGATAGGGGTAGATATTGGCATAGAGAATGCAGGAGACCCCCCATCGACAATGCCAGCGACTGAGACGCCTACAGAGACGCTGACAGAAGCTGCGACGCCGACTGAGACGCCGACTGTGGCAGATAAGGGTAGATATAGGATAGAGAAGGCAGCAGACCCCCCAATCAACTGCGGCAACGACTGAGACGCAAACAGAGACGCTGGCAGAGGCTACGACGCCGACTGAGACCCCGATTTAGGCAGATCGGGGTGGATATAGGCATAGAGAAAGAAGCAGACCCCCCAATCGACTGCGGCAGCAACTGAGACACCCACAGATACGCTTACAGAGGTTGCGATGCCGACTGAGACGCCGACTGAGGCAGATAGGGGTAGATATTAGCATAGAGAAGGCAGCAGACCCCCCCATCGACAGTGCCAGCGACTGAGACGCCTACAGAGACGCTGACAGAAGCTGCGACGCCGACTGAGACCCCGATTTAGGCAGATTGGGGTAGATATGGGCATAGAGAAGGCAGCAGACCCCCCAATCGACAGCGGCAGCGACTGAAACGGCTACATAAATGCTGACAGAGGCTGCGACGCCGACTGAGACGCCGACTGAGACGCCGACTGAGACGCCGACTGAGGCAGATAGGGGTGGATATAGGCATAGAGAAGGCAGCAGACCCCGCAATCGACAGCGGCAACGCCTGAGACGCATACAAAGACGCTGACAGAGGCTGCGCCGCCGACGGAGGCAGGTAGGGGTGGATATTGGCATAGAGAAGGCAGCAGACAACCCAATCGACAGCCGCAGCGCCTGAGACGCCTACTGAGACGCTGACAGAGGCTGCAACGCCGACTGAGACGCCGACTGAAGCAGATAGGCGTAGATATTGGCATAGAGAAAGCAGCAGACCGCCCCAAACGACAGCGGCAGCGACTGAGGCACCTACAGAGACGCCGACAGAGGCTGCGACGCCGACTGAGACGTCAACTGAGGCAGATAGGAGTAGATATATGTATAGAGAAGGCAGCAGACCCCCCAATGGACAGCTGCAACGACTGAGACGCCTACAGAGACGCTGAAAGAGGCTGCGACGCCGACTGAGACGCCGACTGAGACGCCGACTGAGGCAGATAGGGGTATATATAGGCATAGAGAGCGCAGCAGACCCCCTAATCGACAGCGGCAGCGACTGAGACGCTTACAGGGATGCTGACAGAGGCTGCGACGCCGACTGAGGCAGATAGGGGTATATATAGGCATAGAGAACGCAGCAGACCCCCCAATCGACAGCGGCAGCGACTGAGACGCTTACAGAGACGCTGGCAGAGGCTGCGACGCCGACTAAGACGCCAACTGAGGCAGATAGGGGTAGATATAGGCATAGGGAAGCCAACGGACCCCCCAATCGACAGCGACAATGACTGAGACGCCTACAGAGACGCTGACAGAGGCTACGATGCCGACTGAGACGCCGACTGAGGCAGATAGGGGTAGATATAGACATAGCGAAGGCAGCAGAATCCCCAATCGACAGCGGCAGCGACTAAGACGCCTACTGAAAGGCTTACAGAGGCTGCGACGCCGACCGAGAAGCCGATTGAGGCAGATAGGGGTGGATATAGGCATAGAGAAGGTAGCACACCCCCAATCGACAGCGGCAATGACTGAGATGCCAACAGAGATGCTGACAGAGGCTACGACGCCGACTGAGACGCCGATTTAGGCAGATAGGGGTAGATATAGGCATAGAGAAGGCACCAGACCCCCCAATCGAAAGCGGCATCGACTGAGACGCAAACAGAGACGCTGACAGAGGCTACGACGCCGACTGAGACGCTGATTCATGCAGATAGGGGTAGATATAGGCATAGAAAAGGCAGCAGCCACCCCCCTCGACAGCGCCAGCGACTGAGACGCCTACAGAGACGCTGACAGAGGCTGCGTCGCCGCCTGAGACGCCGACTGTGGCAGATAAGTGTAGATATAGGCATAGAGAAGGCAGCAGACCCCCCAATCGACAGCGGCAATGACAGAGACGCCAACAGAGATGCTGACAGAGGCTACGACGCCGACTGAGACGCCGATTCAGGCAGATAGGGGTAGATATAGGCATAGAGAAGGCAGCAGACCCTCCAAACGACAGCGGCAGCGACTGAGACGCCTACAGAAATGCTGACAAAGGCTGCGACGCCGAGTGAGACGCCGAACGAGGCAGATAGTGGTAGATATAGGCATAGAGAAAGCAGCAGACCCCCCAATCGACTGCGGCAGCGCCTGAGACACCAACTGAGACGCTGACAGAGGCTGCAACGCCGACTGAGACGCCGGCTGAGGCAGATATGGGTAGATATAGGCTTAGAGAAGGCAGCAGACCCCCCTAATCGAAAGCGGCAGCGACTGACACGCCCTCAGAGACGCTGACAGAGGCTACGACGCCGACTGAGACGCCGACTGAGACGCCGACTGAGACGCCGACTGTGGCAGATAAGGGTAGATATAGGATAGAGAAGGCACCAGACCCCCCAATCGAAAGCGGCAACGACTGAGACGCAAACAGAGACGCTGACAGAGGCTACGACGCCGACTGAGACCCCGATTTTGGCAGATAGGGGTAGATATAGGCCTAGAGAAGGCAGCAGACCCCCCAATCGACAGCGGCAGCGACTGAGACGGCTACAGAAATGCTGACAGAGGCTGCGACGCCGACTGAGACGCCGACTGAGGCAGATAGGGGTGGATATAGGAATAGAGAAAGCAGCAGACTCAGCAATCGACAGCGGCAGCGACGGAGACGCATACAAAGACACTGACAGAGGCTGCGACGCCGACGGAGGCAGATGGGGGTGGATAATAGCATAGAGAAGGCAGCAGACACCCCAATCGACAGCGGCAGTGACTGAGACGCCTACAGAGACGCTGACAGAGGCTGCGACGCCAACTGAGACTCCGACTGATGCAGATAGGGGTAGATATAGGCATAGAGAAGGCAGCAGGCCCTCAATCGACAGCGGCAGCGACTGAGACGCCTACAGAGACGCTGACAGAGGATGCGACGCCGACTTAGGCAGATAGGGGTAGATATTGGCATAGAGAAGGCAGCAGACCCCCAATCGACAGCCGCAGCGCCTGAGACACCAACTGAGACGCTGACAGAGGCTGCGACGCCGACTGAGACGCCGATTTAGGCAGATAGGGGTAAATATAGGCATAGAGAAGGCAGCAGACCCCCAATCGACAGCGGCAGCGACTGAGACGCCTACAGAAATGCTGACAGAGGCTGCGAAGCCGACTGAGACGCCGAACGAGGAAGATTGGGATGGATACAAGCATAGAGATAGCAGGAGACCCCCCCAATCGACTGCGGCAGCAACTGACACACCCACAGATACGCTGACAGAGGTTGCGATGCCGACTGAGACGCCGACTGAGGCAGATAGGGGTAGATATTATCATAGAGAAGGCAGCAGACCCCCCCATCGACAGTGCCAGCGACTGAGACGCCTACAGAGACGCTGACAGATGCTGCGACGCCGACTGAGACGCCGACTGTGACAGATAAGGGTAGATATAGGATAGAGAAGGCAGCAGACCCCCCAGTCGAAAGCGGCAACGACTGAGACGCAAACAGAGACGCTGGCAGAGGCTACGACGCCGACTGAGACCCCGATTTAGGCAGATTGGGGTAGATATAGGCATAGAGAAGGCAGCAGACCCCCCAATCGACAGCGGCAGTGACTGAAACGGCTACATAGGCTGCGACGCCGACTGAGACGCCGACTGAGACGCCGACTGTGGCAGATAAGGGTAGATATAGGCGTAGAGAAGGCAGCAGACCCCCCAATCGACAGCGGCAATGACTGACACGCCTACAGAGATGCTGACAGGGGCTGCGACGACGACTGAGATGCCCACTGATGCATATAGGGGTAGATATAGGCATAAAGAAAGCAGCAGACCCCCCAATCGACAGCGGCAGCGACTGGGATGCCTACGGAAACGCTGACAGAGGCGGCGACGCCGACTGAGGCAAATGAGGGTAGATATAATCATAGAAAAGGCAGCAGACCCCCCAATCGACAGCGGCAACGACTGAGACACCTACAGATACGCTGAGAGAGGTTGCGACGAAGACTGAGACGCCGACTGAGGCAGATAGGGGTATATATAGGCATAGAGAACGCAGCAGACCCCCCAATCGACAGCAGCAACGGCTGAGACTCCTACAGAGACGCTGGCAGAGGCTGCGACGCCGACTAAGACGCCAACTGAGGCAGATATGGGTAGATTTGGGCTTAGAGAGGGCAGCAGACCCCCCTAATCGAAAGCGGCAGCGACTGAACCGCCTTCAGAGGCGCTGACAGAGGCTACGACGCCGAATGAGCCGCCGACTGAGGCAGATGGGGTTAGATATTGGCATAGAGAAAGCAGCAGACCCCCACAATCGACTGCGGCAGCAACTGAGTCACCTACAGATACGCTGACAGAGGTTCCGACGCCGACTGAGACACCGACTGAGGCAGATAGGGATAGATATAGACATAGAGAAGGCAGCAGACACCCCAATCGAAAGTGCCAGCGACTGAGACGCCTACAGAGACGCTGACAGTGTTTGCGACGCCGACTGAGACGCCGACTGAGGCAGATAAGGGTAGATATAGGCATAGAGAATGTAGCAGACTCGCCCAATCGACAGCAGCAACGGCTGAGACTCCTACAGAGACGCTGGCAGAGGCTGCGACGCCGACTAAGACGCCAACTGAGGCAGATATGGGTAGATTTGGGCTTAGAGAGGGCAGCAGACCCCCCTAATCGAAAGCGGCAGCGACTGAACCGCCTTCAGAGGCGCTGACAGAGGCTACGACGCCGAATGAGCCGCCGACTGAGGCAGATGGGGTTAGATATTGGCATAGAGAAAGCAGCAGACCCCCACAATCGACTGCGGCAGCAACTGAGTCACCTACAGATACGCTGACAGAGGTTGCGACGCCGACTGAGACACCGACTGAGGCAGATAGGGATAGATATAGACATAGAGAAGGCAGCAGACACCCCAATCGAAAGTGCCAGCGACTGAGACGCCTACAGAGACGCTGACAGTGTTTGCGACGCCGATTGAGACGCCGACTGAGGCAGATAGGGGTAGATATAGGCATAGAGAAGCCAGCGGACCCCCCACTCGACAGCGGCAATGACTGAGACGCCTACAGAGACGCTGACAGAGGCTACGATGCCGACTGAGACGCCGACTGAGGCTGATAGGGGTAGATATAGGCATATAGAAGGCAGCAAACCCCCCAATCGACTGCGGTAGCGACTGAGACGCTTTCAGAGACGCTGACAGAGGCTGCGACGCCGCCTGAGATGCCGACTGAAGCAGACAGGGGTAGATATAGGCATAGAGAAGGCAGCAGACCCCCCAATACACAGCGGCAGCGACTGAGACACCTACAGAGACGCTGACAGAGGCTGCGACGCCGACTGAGGCAGATAGGGTTAGATATTGGCATAGAGAAAGCAGCAGAACCCCCCAATCGACAGCGGCAGCGACTGAGACACCTACAGATACACTGACAGAGGTTGCGACGCCGACTGAGACGCCGACTGAGGCAGAAAGGGGTGGATATAGGCATAGAGAAGGCAGCAGACCCCCCAATCGACAGCGGCAGCGACTGAGACGCCTACAGAAATGCTGACAGAGGCTGCGACGCCGACTGAGACGCCGAACGAGGAAGATTGGGATGGATATAAGCATAGAGAATGCAGGAGACCCCCCAATCGACTGCGGCAGCAACTGAGACACCCACAGATACGCTGACAGAGGTTGCGATGCCGACTGAGACGCCGACTGAGCCAGATAGGGGTAGATATTGGCATAGAGAATGCAGCAGACCCCCTCATCGACAATGCCAGCGACTGAGACGCCTACAGAGACGCTGACAGAAGCTGCGACGCCGACTGAGACGCCGACTGTGGCAGATAAGGGTAGATATAGGATAGAGAAGGCAGCAGATCCCCCAATCAACTGCGGCAACGACTGAGACGCAAACAGACACGCTGGCAGAGGCTACGACGCCGACTGAGACCCCGATTTAGGCAGATTGGGGTAGATATAGGCATAGAGAAGGCAGCAGACCCCCCAATCGACAGCGGCAGCGACTGAAACGGCTACATAGGCTGCGACGCCGACTAAGACGCCGACTGAGACGCCGACTGAGACGCCGACTGTGGCAGATAAGGGTAGATATAGGCGTAGAGAAGGCAGCAGACCCCCCAATCGACAGCGGCAATGACTGAGACGCCTACAGAGATGCTGACAGGGGCTGCGACGACGACTGAGATGCCCACTGAGGCATATAGGGGTAGATATAGGCATAAAGAAAGCAGCAGACCCCCCAATCGACAGCGGCAGCGACTGGGATGCCTACGGAAACGCTGACAGAGGCGGCGACGCCGACTGAGGCAAATGAGGGTAGATATAATCATAGAAAAGGCAGCAGACCCCCCAATCGACAGCGGCAACGACTGAGACACCTACAGATACGCTGAGAGAGGTTGCGACGAAGACTGAGACGCCGACTGAGGCAGATAGGGGTATATATAGGCATAGAGAACGCAGCAGACCCCCCAATCGACAGCGGCAGCGACTGAGACGCTTACAGGGATGCTGACTGAGGCTGCGACGCCGACTGAGGCAGATAAGGGTAGATATAGGCATAGAGAATGTAGCAGACTCGCCCAATCGACAGCAGCAACGGCTGAGACTCCTACAGAGACGCTGGCAGAGGCTGCGACGCCGACTAAGACGCCAACTGAGGCAGATATGGGTAGATTTGGGCTTAGAGAGGGCAGCAGACCCCCCTAATCGAAAGCGGCAGCGACTGAACCGCCTTCAGAGGCGCTGACAGAGGCTACGACGCCGAATGAGCCGCCGACTGAGGCAGATGGGGTTAGATATTGGCATAGAGAAAGCAGCAGACCCCCACAATCGACTGCGGCAGCAACTGAGTCACCTACAGATACGCTGACAGAGGTTGCGATGCCGACTGAGACACCGACTGAGGCAGATAGGGATAGATATAGACATAGAGAAGGCAGCAGACACCCCAATCGAAAGTGCCAGCGACTGAGACGCCTACAGAGACGCTGACAGTGTTTGCGACGCCGACTGAGACGCCGACTGAGGCAGATAGGGGTAGATATAGGCATAGAGAAGCCAGCGGACCCCCCAATACACAGCGGCAGCGACTGAGACACCTACAGAGACGCTGACAGAGGCTGCGACGCCGACTGAGGCAGATAGGGTTAGATATTGGCATAGAGAAAGCAGCAGAACCCCCCAATCGACAGCGGCAGCGACTGAGACACCTACAGATACACTGACAGAGGTTGCGACGCCGACTGAGACGCCGACTGAGGCAGAAAGGGGTGGATATAGGCATAGAGAAGGCAGCAGACCCCCCAATCGACAGCGGCAGCGACTGAGACGCCTACAGAAATGCTGACAGAGGCTGCGACGCCGACTGAGACGCCGAACGAGGAAGATTGGGATGGATATAAGCATAGAGAATGCAGGAGACCCCCCAATCGACTGCGGCAGCAACTGAGACACCCACAGATACGCTGACAGAGGTTGCGATGCCGACTGAGACGCCGACTGAGCCAGATAGGGGTAGATATTGGCATAGAGAATGCAGCAGACCCCCTCATCGACAATGCCAGCGACTGAGACGCCTACAGAGACGCTGACAGAAGCTGCGACGCCGACTGAGACGCCGACTGTGGCAGATAAGGGTAGATATAGGATAGAGAAGGCAGCAGACCCCCCCAATCAACTGCGGCAACGACTGAGACGCAAACAGAGACGCTGGCAGAGGCTACGACGCCGACTGAGACCCCGATTTAGGCAGATTGGGGTAGATATAGGCATAGAGAAGGCAGCAGACCCCCCAATCGACAGCGGCAGCGACTGAAACGGCTACATAAATGCTGACAGAGGCTGCGACGCCGACTGAGACGCCGACTGAGACGCCGACGGAGGCAGATAGGGGTGGATATTGGCATAGAGAAGGCAGCAGACAATCCAATCGACAGCCGCAGCGCCTGAGACGCCTACTGAGACGCTGACAAAGGCTGCAACGCCGACTGAGACGCCGACTGAAACAGATATGCGTAGATATTGGCATAGAGAATGCAGCAGACTCGCCCAATCGACAGCAGCAACGGCTAAGACTCCTATAGAGACGCTGACAGAGGTTGCTACGCCGACTGAGACGCCGACTGTGGCAGATAAGGGTAGATATAGGCGTAGAGAAGGCAGCATACCCCCCAATCGACAGCGGCAATGACTGAGACGCCTACAGAGATGCTGACAGGGGCTGCGACGACGACTGAGATGCCCACTGAGGCATATAGGGGATAAAGGTAGATATAGGCATAAAGAAAGCAGCCGACCCCCAATCGACAGCGGCAGCGACTGGGATGCCTACGGAAACGCTGACAGAGGCTGCGACGCCGACTGAGGCAAATGAGGGTACATATAATCATAGAAAAGGCAGCAGCCCCTCCAATCGACAGCGGCAACGACTGAGACACCTACAGATACGCTGAGAGAGGTTGCGACGAAGACTGAGACGCCGACTGAGGCAGATAGGGGTATATATAGGCATAGAGAACGCAGCAGACCCCCCAATCGACAGCGGCAGCGACTGAGACGCTTACAGGGATGCTGACAGAGGCTGCGACGCCGACTGAGGCAGATAGGGGTAGATATAGGCATAGAGAATACAGCAGACTCGCCCAATCGACAGCAGCAACGGCTGAGACTCCTACAGAGACGCTGGCAGAGGCTGCGACGCCGACTAAGACGTCAACTGAGACAGATATGGGTAGATTTGGGCTTAGAGAGGGCAGCAGACCCCCCTAATCGAAAGCGGCAGCGACTGAACCGCCTTCAGAGGCGCTGACAGAGGCTACGACGCCGAATGAGCCGCCGACTGAGGCAGATGGGGTTAGATATTGGCATAGAGAAAGCAGCAGACCCCCACAATCGACTGCGGCAGCAACTGAGTCACCTACAGATAAGCTGACAGAGGTTGCGACGCCGACTGAGACACCGACTGAGGCAGATAGGGATAGATATAGACATAGAGAAGGCAGCAGACACCCCAATCGAAAGTGCCAGCGACTGAGACGCCTACAGAGACGCTGACAGAGTTTGCGACGCCGACTGAGACGCCGACTGGGGCAGATAGGGGTAGATATAGGCATAGAGAAGGCACCAGACCCCCCAATCGAAAGCGGCAACGACTGAGACGCAAACAGAGACGCTGACAAAGGCTACGACGCCGACTGAGACGCTGATTTATGCAGATAAGGGTAGATATAGGCATAGAGAAGGCACCAGAACCCCCAATCGACAGCGGCAGCGACTGAGACGCCTACTGAAAGGCTTACAGAGGCTGCGACGCCGACTGAGAAGCCGACTGAGGCAGATAGGGGTGGATATAGGCATAGAGAAGGTAGCACACCCCCAATCGACAGCGGCAATGACTGAGACGCCAACAGAGATGCTGACAGAGGCTACGACGCCGACTGAGACGCCGATTTAGGCAGATAGGGGTAGATATAGGCATAGAGAAGGCACCAGACCCCCCAATCGAAAGCGGCAACGACTGAGACGCAAACAGAGACGCTGACAGAGGCTACGACGCCGACTGAGACGCTGATTCGTGCAGATAAGGGTAGATATAGGCATAGAGAAGGCAGCAGACCCCCCCCCCCCCCCCTCGACAGCGCCAGCGACTGAGACGCCTATAGAGACGCTGACAGAGGCTGCGTCGCCGCCTGAGACGCCGACTGTGTCAGATAAGTGTAGATATAGGCATAGAGAAGGCAGCAGACCCCCCAATCGACAGCGGCAATGACTAAGACGCCAACAGAGATGCTGACAGAGGCTACGACGCCGACTGAGACGCCGATTTAGGCAGATAGGGGTAGATATAGGCATAGAGAAGGCAGCAGACCCCCCCAAACGACAGCGGCAGCGACTGAGACGCCTACAGAAATGCTGACAAAGGCTGCGACGCCGACTGAGACGCAGAACGAGGCAGATAGTGGTAGATATAGGCATAGAGAAAGCAGCAGACAACCCAATCAACTGCGGCAGCAACTGAGACACCCACAGATACGCTGACAGAGGTTGCGACGCCAACTGAGACGCCGACTAAGGCAGATAGGGGTAGATATTGGCATAGAGAAGGCAGCAGACCCCCCATCGACAGTGCCAGCGACTGAGACGCCTACAGAGACGCTGACAGAGGCTGCGACGCTGACTGAGACGCCGACTGAGACGCCGACTGTGGCAGATAAGGGTAGATATAGGATAGAGAAGGCACCAGACACCCCAATCGAAAGAGGCAACGACTGAGACGCAAACAGAGACGCTGACAGAGGCTACGACGCCGACTGAGACCCCGATTTAGGCAGATAGGGGTAGATATAGGCATAGAGAAGGCAGCAGACCCCCCCAATCGACAGCGGCAGCGACTGAGACGGCTACAGAAATGCTGACAGAGGCTGCGACGCCGACTGAGACTCCGACTGATGCAGATAGGGGTAGATATAGGCATAGAGAAGGCAGCAGACCCTCAATCGACAGCGGCAGCGACTGAGACGCCTACAGAGACGCTGACAGAGGATGCGAAGCCGACTTAGGCAGATAGGGGTAGATATTGGCATAGAGAAGGCAGCAGACCCCCAATCGACAGCCGCAGCGCCTGAGACGCCTACTGAGACGCTGACAGAGGATGCAACGCCGACTGAGACGCCGGCTGAGGCAGATATGGGTAGATATAGGCTTAGAGAAGGCAGCAGACCCCCCTAATCGAAAGCGGCAGCGACTGACACGCCTTCAGAGACGCTGACAGAGGCTACGACGCCGACTGAGACGCCGACTGAGGCAGATAGGGGTAGATATAGGCATAGAGAAGGCAGCAGCCCCCCAATCGACAGCGGCAGCGACTGAGACACCTACAGAGACGCTGACAGAGGCTGCGACGCCGACAGAGGCAGATGGAGTTAGATATTGGCATAGAGAAAGCAGCAGAACCCCCAATCGACTGCGGCAGCAACTGAGACACCTACAGATAAGCTGACAGAAGTTGCGACGCCGACTGAGACGGCGACTGAGGAAGATAGGGGTAGATATAGGCATAGAGAAGGCAGCAGACCCCCCAATCGACAGTGCCAGCGACTGAGACGCCTACAGAGATGCTGACAGAGTCTGCGACGCCTACTGAGACGCCGACTGAGGCAGATAGGGACAGATATACGAATAGAGAAGCCAGCAGACCCCCCAATAGGCAGCGGCAATGACTGAGACGCCTACAGAGACGCTTAGAGAGGCTACGACGCCGACTGAGACGCCGACTGAGGCAGATAGGGGTAGATATAGACATAGAGAAGGCAGCAGAACCCATAATCGACAGCGGCAGCGACTGAGACGCCTACAGGAAGGCTGACAGAGGCTGCGACGCCTACTGAGAAGCCGACTGACGCAGATAGGGGTGGATATAGGCATAGAGAAGGCAGCGCACAACCCAATCGACAGCGGCAGCGACTGAGACGCATACAGAGACGTGACAGAGGCTGCGACGCCGACTGAGACGTCGACTGAGGAAGATAGGGGTAGATATAGGCATAGAGAAAGCAGCAGACCCCCCAATCGACAGCGACAGCGACTGAGACGCCAACAGAAACGCTGACACAGGCTGCGACGCCGACTAAGGCAGATAGGGGTAGCTAATTCACAGAAAAGGCAGCAGACCCCCCCATTCGACAGTTGCAGCGACTGACACGCCTAAAGAGATGCTGGCTGAAGCTGCGACGCCGACTGAGACGTCGATTGAGGCAGATAGTAGTAGATGTAGGCATAGAGAAGTGTTGTCGGTGTCCTTGCTGCTCGTCGGGCGACGTCCTGTCTCGGTCCGCTGGGCGCGTAGCTGAAAACACTAAACCACTAGCTCTAAATAAGAACACACAGGCACTTTTTGGTTTCAAGATAATAATCACAAGACATTATTTCATACAAATACTAATTCTTATATTTTATTTCTTAACACTCATCTCAGTCTGTGAACAGACCTTTCTGGTGTTCCAGTTCCACACCTGCTAATTGGTGTCAGTTGGTCAAGCCAACTGACCTACTATGAAATTGTTGTCGACTCGACTGCGGAACTGTAATACCCTAAAAGCTTACATAATAACATTACACAGATCATATTAACTTAAAATACTTGGACCCTAAAAGTATGTTATATTCTTAAATAACTTTTAGCACATGCTAATCCCACAGAGTGTGGCATCTATTAGGAGTCGATGATGTGAGTCAACTACTCGTAGGTAGCTTGGTTCTAACTCACAACATCCCTCCCCTCTTTCTAAAAGAAGTTAGTGCAACTATAATAATATAAAACTATCCAATGCAAAACATGACTCCGCAAGGAAACTTGCTTATTTTTCGTTGCTTGTCAATTACTCATCCACAACGCGTTCAAATGCTGCGGCCATATGCCGTTTCGCAAAGAAAAATAACTCCGTCACCATTCATCCCCAATCCAATATATTGGCATCCTTGCGGTCACAACCGGATTCCCAAACCTTGGATAGCTGCCAGAAATCTCTGATTTTCAAAAACACATCTTTCCGAATAATACGTTGGTCCCTTAGTCTGCACCGTCTTCCGATATGCGCTGTTCCTGGAATTTCCTGCTTCGGTTCACACCATCAAAACTGAATACTTATAATAATTTTCTTAATTTTCTAGTTAACATTTTAATTTGATATTTTTCTATGTTTAATTTTAGCCGAACATTTCATAAGTTATTAAATTAACTCAATTTCAAAATTGTAGAATATTTAAACAAATATACTATATATACTATATATACTCTTGGGTATAATCTTCCCATTTAGTATAATTTGTGATTTCTTTGGATTATTACATTTATTTCTTTATAAATTTAGAATTATAATTAATTAATTTCTTTAACATTAATTATTTTCTAAGCAACCTTTAATTTTAATCTGAACTTTTACACAGACTATAATTTTTTAAATCTTTAACTTTTCTTAAACATACTCTATTCCTGATTTTAAAAAAACAATATTTCTATAACATGCTTATTCTATAATTGAATGCTATATCATTCAATTTGCATCCACTCGTCTTTTCCCCTTACATTATCGGATTCGCTACCGTATCCTAGAGGAAATGAGGACTGGACTATGTGTTTTCATAGCCATATAGGGCATCAGTTTTGCTTTGTTTAAATATTTTCCATGCTTTTCTATCCAATGTGAGTTGTAACTCATTTAAATTTCGAGCACATCCCTTTGCTCCTCCTACGAAAACAAGATTATAGAAGATAAACCCGTTTATGTTAAAAACTTTTCCATTGCATGACTGAACTTTTCATTGCATACAATTACTTTTATTTAAATTTACTTCTAGCCTGATATATATGTGGAGTCTTAAGTTATTTGAAAGAATTTATTTTATTTTAAAATAAAAGGAATTCAATAACACAAGATGTAAAAGTTTAATAATGTTAATTCAATAAAATGTTCAAGAAAATTTAATGAGAAACTCCCGCAGGCTGAAACACGTCTTCATCTTTGTACGACCGAACACAGACTGACTCGGCTTAAAATGTTGCGTCTGCTTTGTTACGTCTTGTTGGTGTCGCCTTCTTACTCTCGTCCCACAATTCGGCCGTCCTGATCGGGATTCGTCTCGAATTCATCATCGCTCAAGCTGGAACACCAAGGCTTCATGAATTCCGCACAGGTTGTAGTAGTTTTTGGACCTTCCGCACCTCCCACTCGCACAACGTTGTATGTGTCGTTTGGTTTAACGCTTGTAACCTCATAAGCTCAATGCAATTTTGGTTTCAGCTTGAGACCAGAGCCAAATTGCTTTCGCTTGATTGCTACTAAGTCGCCAATCGCGTATTGTGTAGCCTTTTTCCGACGTAGATTAAAGGATTTTCCATTTTCCGCTTGGATCTTAGCCATCTGTTCCTTGGCACTTTGCCTGGTTTCTTCTCATTCTTCGTTGAATTGGGCTATGATTTCGTCTTCAATCAGCTTCTTAATTTTGCATTGTTGGGCGGTACGCATAGGAACGCCTATAAGTAAATCGAATGGGGTCGTGTTGATACTTCTAGAGTACGTAGAGTTAATGACCTGTTGCACCTTTCCGACGTGTTTGTACCATTTAGTTGGATCGGACACACTCAACTTTGATAGCATTGAGATTATAACAAAATTCAGTCTTTCTACTGTCCGTTCGCTCGTGGTAAACCAGTCGTAATTAGATGATGCTTTATGCTCTCGGCTTCACAGTAGTTCTTAAAGTCTTCAGATGAAAACTCCGTACCTTTGTCAGATATTATCTGCACTGGATTACCAAAAGTAATGCTCTGAATTTGTAGTCTGTCTATAACTTCTCTTGTTGTAGTAGATTTAGTCGGATACATCCAGCAGAATTTTGTGAATGAATGCACTACAGCGAGAATATGTTTATACTGCTTCGATGTTGACTCTAAGGGTCCCAAATGATCTATGTGGTAAGTGTGAAGAGGTATATCCACTTTGTTGAGAGGATGAAGTTCGCCTTCCTGCTTTCCGCGTCTACGATTGTTAATGATGCATGGTATACAGTGCGAGATATGAAACTCGATTTTCTCCTCCAGCTTTGGAATGTAATACTCACGACGTATAAGCTCTTTAACTTTTTTCACTGCAAAGTGACCCCTTTCATGATATCGGTAATCGTTGCATTCCCTTAGGATCAACGATTACCTCGTAGCCGTCAATCAGTTTGCATAAAACATCACCTTTCGTAAAATAGCCGTCATAGTTACCTTTATCTTTTAGTAAGGCAAGTATTGTCTGCACTTCTTCAACTTTCCGCTGGGCTTGTTTTATCTTTCTCAAAGGAGAGTCTTCTCCTATCATCATAATGGGATATCTGCTCAATGAATCGACGTGTTTCATTCGAACTCCAGCGCGATGCTCAACTTCGTAATCATATTCCTGCAATAGTAAAACCCATCTAGCGACTCTTGTGGAGAGGTCCTTCTTCTCCACAGTTTTTGTAAACGCGTTACAGTCGGTGACGATTTTAAAATGTAGTCCGAGGAGGTACACCCTAAACTTCTTTAGCGCTTCGATGACAGCCAATATCTCAAGTTCGTAACTAGAATACTTACTTTCAGCATCTGTAGTCCTTCTACTCATGTAATACACCGGATGTAGGTTACCATCACTCGATGACACTTGCAATAGAACTGCACCATATCCTTCAATTGACGCATCCGTATGCACTTCGGTTTTGCTGTTCTGATTGAATATATTCAATACAGGTTTGATAGTCAACATGCCCTTCAATTTACTGAACGCTTCTATTTGCTGATCCTTCATTTCAAATTTCGTATTAGCTTTTGTTAAATCACTGAGCGGTTTTGCAATTAAGGAGAATTGGGGAATAAATTTCCGAAAATAACCGGCTAACCCTAAAAAGCTTTGGAGTTGCTTCAAATTCTTTGGAATTGGAAATCTTAATACGGCTTCGACTTTATTTGGCGACGGGGAAATCTGTTGATTCTCAATTATATGGCCTAAGAACTCTATTTTCGTCTTCAGGAACTTACACTTATTTAGGTTCAGCTGTAGACCACAGTCTCCACATAGTTGCATCACCACTTCTAGATTCTTGAAAGCTTCGTCTTCGTCTTTGGCTGGAATGATGACGTCAGCGACATACGGTAGTGCAACGCTTGTACGTGTACGGTCACGAAAAATTGTGTTGATGAATCTTTGAAACACCTCCGGCGAATTGGACAATCCAAATGGCATCTTTATGAATTGGGATTGTCCGTTGTGAGTAACGAAAGAAGTATATTTTCGGCTTGCTTCTGCGACATTAACATGGAAGAATCCGTTTTTGAGGTCAATGGAACTAAATATTTTGGCATTTTGTAGTCTGTCTAAGTAGTATCAATAGCAATGGATAACAATCCTTGACAATAGTTTTATTCACTCTCCTATAGTCCACGCATAGTCGTAAGGTACCGTCTCGCTTCTTCACCATGATAATAGGGCTGCTAAATTCCGAGTCAGATGGTTCTATAACGCTTTCTCTTAGCCACTGATCAAACTGTTCTTCTACGGCTTTTCTTTCTGCCAATGGTAATCGTCTTGGTCGTGAAAATATAGGTTCGTCTTCTTTTAGAACAATGGACATTTCAACATTAGTAGATTTACATTTTTTCGGCTGATATTTCTCCACCATATCAACATCTTTTTGTTTGGCAAACGGACTTGCGCTTGGATCTATATCGATTTCTTCGGGCACTTTATCTATTTTCATCACGGCAAATTCATTTTCATTCTCAATCTTCCTAAAATGTAAACCGTCACGATGAATGCTTCCATTATCAATTGCAATATCGTACTCCAATTGTCCATCGGGTTTTATTTTATTCTGGCCAAAACCCACGAGATGAAAATCACATTTATCAACTTTCGCGACGTCCAAATTGTTAAACACAGTATCACCCATTATGCTAATCGGCGACCGCCGATTTTTACACTTTTCGTCATTGCCAAATTTTGCGATTTCAATACACGAATATTGGTTTTATTTTCCACTGTTTTTTCTGGACAGTCTTTAGCGATATTACCGTATTTGTTGCACTGGAAACATTTTGTTCCTTTTTCTTTATTTGAACACTCTTTCGATTTGTGCCCCTTTGAACCGCAATTAAAACAATTGTCTTCACTATTGTTCTTCAGCTTGTTCTGGATAACGTCATTATTGTTCTTAAATTCATTTTCCGACTTTTCCCGGTGTATTTTTTGATCTTCTATTAACTTAAATTGTTCATAACATGTTAATTTTCTTTTAAAGTCTTTCATATCATTAGCGCCGTATAAAATAGATTTGTTCACGTTTAAGTCGTTGATACCGTCGATTACGTATTGAATAATTGAATCGTCATCGATACAACCGCGCGACGCAGTTTCTTTGATATGAAGAAAATTCTCTTTAACAGTTTCGCCTTTTTTAATTTTTCTTTCGGACAGCTGCTTGTGAATCTGGGCGCTATTCATCGTTGTTCGAAATTCTCCGATTAACGCTGCTTTAAGTTTTTTCCAAGATGTTATACCACGTTCGATTTGAATAAACAGTTTTGCTAGGCCACTTATAGATTTCTTCGCAAAAACGTACATCTGAAAATCGTCCCAACTCATGATAGCGGCTGTTTCTTCAAACTCCTCGATCCAGACATCAACAGGAAAACTTCCCTTGCCATCAAATGTTCTTATAGAGTCCTCAATATCACGGAAACTCATTGCAAATCTTGAAACTTGTGGTTGTGTCGCTCTCTTCGTCTTAGTGTTTTCGCAGTTTTCTTCAATAGACATGAAACTTTCATCATCATCGTTAATCATATTTTTGTTTTGCTTTACGATGTTTCACAGCAACTCTTTTAGCATGTGTTTTTGTAGCAGTAGCTCCATAGTCATTACAGCTTGCGTCGTCCTCGTCGTCGTCATTTTCGTCTTCATAAGTGATCGCGTTGAGTAGAGTGCCCTTCTTCAATTGCCCAAAAATATGTAGCATTAAATTTCTGTCATCGTAAGAAAAACACAAAATATTACATATTGATGTTAGATCTGCCGGCGTCATGTTTTTGTTAACGTATGCTGCCTTCTTTTCATACGCCTCGTCCGTTGAATTCAAAACCTTCAAACTCTCTCAAACGTTGACGGTTTGATCGATCGCCTTCACCCTCAAATATAAAATTGTGTAATGCCACTATTTTCTGCTTTCCCGTGTATCGCAAGTTCTGACGAACGCTGTCAAACATACCTAAGCTTGCCATCGTTGTTTTTACGTTGTTTACGATAAAATACAATACACTTACACACTCGTACTGTCTGTATTGTTTTTGTTTCAAACCTAACGGCTTCTCCTTTTTTGTTTTCTTCTTTTTGATATCTTTGCAGACAACAGCCCTCGTGTGTCACCCCTTTGCACTTCACCAGACGCACGTAACACGATTGTTGTTGTTTTTTTGTTTGGTTGGTTTTGAAATTTTAACGGATTTTTCATTTGCCCTCGCGTCTTATTCTTTCGTATTTTTCACAAGAGCAATTGTATGTGTGCGTTTACATACAATTTAATTTAACACTGCTTCTTATTTTAACACTTAGGAAATCTGGTTGAGCCCCCAAATTGTGGAGTCTTAAGTTACTTGAAATAGTTTATTTTATTTTAAAATAAAAGGAATTCAATAACACAAGATGTAAAAGTTTAAAAATGTTAATTCAATAAAATGTTCAAGAAAATTTAATGAGAAACTCCCGCAGGCTGAAACACGTCTTCATCTTTGTATGACCGAACACAGACTGACTCGGCTTAAAATGTTGCGTCTGCTTTCTTACGTCTTGTTGGAGTCGCCTTCTTACTCTCGTCCCACATATATATATACTCGTATATCCATTAACGATTGTATTTTCCATCCTGTAATTAGCTCGTATAGGAATACATACATACATTCAATTCATTTTATAATTAATTGTTTAAAATTAATTGCTACAGTTATTCCCTAATGTGCAATGGTAAGCTAAATATATTGTTCTAATTCAATATATGTATATAAAGGGTTTTTGAAAAGAAACGCTACAAAAGTAAATCGATAGTGACAGCAAACGACGCCATATTTTTTCCCGCTCTTTTGACATTTCTCTTCAGTAAGGTTTGCCATTTCATCACGCAA
Organism: Clusia tigrina; assembly: GCA_920105625.2. NCBI lineage: Eukaryota > Metazoa > Arthropoda > Insecta > Diptera > Clusiidae > Clusia > Clusia tigrina. The sequence continues at coordinate 91,547,543 of OV050031.1, forward strand.
AGATATACTAGCCAACAACGAGTCGAAATTATTAAAATTTACAACCGAAATTCGGAGTCAGTCGCCGCACCATTTTGAGAGTGCTACGTCCAATTTATGATGAGGCTCATTTCTGGCTGAATAGCTTCGTCAATAAGCAAAATATGCGTTATTGGTTGGACAGCAATCCACACGGTTTTGTTTTATTTAAAAAAATTTTTGTAGCGCTCTTATTGAAAAACCTGATATATACATTACTATTCCCCATACGTTAATTTCCTAAGCGATAAACCGAAAAAAGCTATGTATATTTACATGTCGCCTACTACAGTATGCAAAAATATGTTGAATTTCATTGCATACACTGCGGTATGTATGTATGTACATATTTGAAGTTAAGTTTTATATTACTTACCCACGACTGTCGTATAATTTTATTTTTAAAATTTTGTCCAATGAACCCGTTTCTTATTATTTAATATATAAAAAATATTCTCTACTGTGCTTCGTTCGGCCATAGTGCCTAACAAGCAAATTTTTCTTACGTCAATTATACTCGCCTGAGTTTAATTGGCACATTTCTGTCGGCCTTGAATTTGAAAATCGGAGCTGTTTGTGTTATTCGATATACACACGTACGTGTTTATGTTGTTATTCTTGTGTTTACACTTGTAAAACACTGTTAACACATGTCTTTAGTTGTGTGGCCTAATGTGGAATAATTTCAACAAATTATTATGTAGCTTTTTACTTTTGCCCTTAATTGTTACTACTGTTGTAACAAGACTGCGGATCTCTGCTACTTCATACGGACCTATTCACACAGGTGAGAATTTGTTTCTCCTAGCCTGATTCTTCATTAGTACCCGGTCACTCAATTGAAAAACTACTGGGTTTAATACCTTGTTATAGGCTTCCCTGGCTACTCGTTTAGCACAATCCTGGTTTTCTCTAACAAATTCGTGCGCTCGCTGTAGCTGATACTTTTGCACTTTATTCGGGTCATCAGCATTGTACACTGGCGCACATTTGCGCTTCAGATTTGCTGGCATGTTGAAATCAAACTCGTAGAGCGTCCTAAACGGAGTTTGCTTCGTTGATACATGCACAGTATTGTTGTGATAGAAACCGTTGGAGAGCTTTTGTGACCGCCCTATGCTCCGACTAGGAGCGATATTTGACTCTTTTATAATTATGTCTTTTAGTTAACTTTGTTAGCATAAGTATAGTTTTATTGTGTCAAATGTCATGCAATTAATAATAAAAATTTGTTGTGTACATGCATTGCAGTGGTCAACTATTGATCCCAATTCGAGCCGCCTTCCTTGGCAAAACTGCGCAAGTACTCAGCCGGAGGTCGATGACTACGTTCCAATGAGCCATTCGCCTGTGGATGATATGGTGTTATGTGCAACTTCTTGATTCCCAGCTTTTTACACGTTTCTGAGAATAGTTTCGATACAACATTGGAACCATTGTCGGTTATCAAAACCTTAGGTATGTTGTACCGTGCTATTATTTCATCAAAGAATGCCTTGGCCACCGTACTTGCTTCAGTATCGGGTATAGCCACGCACGCCATATACTTTGAGAAATCATCTTGGAACATCAAAATGTATTTATTTCCCGAAACTGTCTCAGGTAAAATACCTACAATATCCATATGAAATTTATCAAATGGCTGTTTTGGTGAGTCGGTTAACACCATTGGCATCTTTGTCAGCCTTGAACTTTTGTTGGCCTGACATTTTTGACAATTCTTTATATATTTTTTAATGTACTTGAGCATACCTTTCCATCCGTATACTCGCCTAATTCTGTCATGGGTTTCCAGAATCCCTTGTGTCCACCTAGAGGGGAATCATGGAAACCCTTTAGCAAAGCCTGGATATCCTTTATATCCTCCAGCCATTCCACACTGCTCGCTCTTTATTCATTGGCATCGTCACCCGCATTGCTAACATCTCTTGTAGCATCACTTTTATCCCCTTGAATTTTCTCCAGAATCTCTTCTATCCTTGGTATCGGGAACATTTGCTTGATAGTGGCGTCGTTCAATTTCCTAAAATCGACGACCATTCTCCACTTCTTCTGACCCTGAGCACCTCCCTTCTTTGGCACCAAAATTATTGGTGAGTTCCAAGGCGAGATACTCGGTGAAATTATCTTATCTTTAAGCATTCCTTGCACTTGCCTATTTACCTCATCTTTGTGAGCTTCTGGCAATCTGTATTGCTTCTGGTTTATTGGTGGGTGATCCACTCTAGTAGGTACTTCATGCTCTATCTCTGGTGTATATGGCAACTGGTCTCCTTCCAGCAAAAATATGTCATGGAATGACGTACAAATGGCTTCTATCGATGCCTTCTCTTCTAAATTTACGCTTGGGTCTAACTTCAATGATTCTAGCACCCTCTCCATTCTTTTTCTTATATCTACCTGCTTAATCTGATTAACCGATCTATAATTCGGTTCTTTAAAATTATCGTAGCTAGTGAACTTAGGCCTAAAATCCCCATCCATCAGATAATCCTTTTCTGAGGCGTTGAGTACGCAAGCGTACACCTTACCCTTGTCAACGTGCGTTATGGTTTATCCTATATATACGCCCTCCGCTAGCTGCTGCTTGTGCAAAACAACAGTTCTAAGTCTTGTATTTACATGCATAGTAACTACCCTCGTTGACCTTGCGTTCACTACCTCCATACAATTCTTAACCCTATTCACGGTTCCTTCCTGCCATGACTTTAATGGAAGAGTAAGGATTCTATTCTTATTATCATCATAAAATGATAACCGCTTTTCTAACGCATCCAGTATGGTGCGGCCCCAGAAATTATCGCGGGCAATTATCCCATCGGCCGGGATACCTTCTCTATCCAATTCCACTGCGTTCACTCTAAAACTCATGCCCTTAACTTCACTGTGCCCTATTCTGAGCGACCCCAGTGTCCTGATGCCATCCTCTGAACGCTCCATTAAGCGTTCTTACATCCTTTGGGTTAACAGCTAGTCCTTTCTGTAAAACACTAGATTTTACGAGGCTGGTGTCCGCCCCTGAGTCTACCAAAAGCACTAGCTTTCCACTAGCTGCCTCTTTGCAGGGTATCTCGATAAAAGCATCTCCTATCCTACTCACAACGAAACAACGCCCTTTTGATTCCAAAATGGACGCGTATCTACTTCCTAACTATTCAAATTGTTTTCTCCATGCACCACAGTTATCCCTTACAATCCTATACTCCCTCGAAACTACCGTGAATATCTTAAGTATTAATCCTCGTACCACGTACGCGGCGGTTGGCCTATACTCTCTAACCTTATTAAAACTTAATCTAAGTACTAGAATCATCACCGTACCCAAATCAATACACAATCAAAAAATTTTTCCTGGAGAGACTCTTGCTCCTCCGTATCTTGAACCATTGTTCTTACATTACTCGGTACGTGGCATTGGAGAGCCTTTTGCTCCTCCTTTTTCTGGCCTGTAATTCCTACATTACCAGTCACACGTACCTCCGGCCTAACTGTTACTCCCTTTCTTTTGGCTTTCCAGTCTACTGGCCTCGACTGGGCCGCTGGAAGTTTCCCTGGTTCCTTTGTTGGAACTGTCTATCCCTGCATTCCGCTGCCCGATGTGCCATTAGTCCACAAGAGAAGCATTTCAACCCCTGTTGGGTGTTGCCTATCCTCTGTTCACTTCTAGAATTCCAATTTGGTCACTCCTGACCATTCCCAGTGTTGAAAGGATTTCTTCCTTGGTTAACTCGTTCCGTTGAACTGAACGTGGACTACTGCCCCTGCTGTCATTCAAGGGTGGGTCCGGACGCCTCGTAACTGCCTGCATCCTACTTCGATTCCATTTAGTATCTATTTGGCACTGTCTGCTTGCCTCATGACCATATGTTTGGCACTCCAGTAGGGCGTGTTTTTGCGTGTAATGTATGACCTGGCTTATGGCAGAACGAAAATGTGGGTGCCCTCTGTACAAACTCCCTGTGCGGATTTCTCTGATTCGCGGCTCTGCTGTCGGAGACGTCGGGATTATACGCTCCTCTGTATATGTTTGGGACGGAATTACTACCTTCTCTATCCATGACAGCGGCAGTTAAACTGTCCTGTCTATTCTCGAACTTATGTATTTTTCCCCAAACCGGCCGTACTCCGTTCCACGAGGACTTGTGCTCTAATTGCTTCTTCTACCAGCTCCTCCAGATTTCCTGTTCTGCGATTCAGAATATGAATCTTTAGTGTGGAGTTACGGAGGCCCACTACGAAAGTTGTTAACACCGACTTGTCAACTTCGTATAATAGTGCTGTATCTCCAACGCCATTGTACTTATTTTTTATTACTTCCTGGGCCAACATCCGAAGTGACTCCAAACGTCTGGCAAAGGCGCGTATGTCTTCCCCTGCCAGCTGTTTCACGATTCTAATCTCTTGGGATATGTCTTCCAGAGTTCTCTCCTTTAAATAGGTTCTCTTCAGAAGGCCGTAAAGCTCGTTCACACTGGCGAATTGTTTTGGCAGCACAAGGTTGTATGCGTCTCCAAATAACCTTTGCTTAATACGGTCGAAGAAATCCTGTAATTCATCAGGTCTTATGCTCCGCTTTGCAAGCTCACAACCTTGAATGAACCTACTGAGTTCTGACCTTAAATCTTCTGAAGCAGCACCAGTAAACACAGGTACTAACCTGGCCACTGCCTTTGAAATCTCACCTATACCCATCTTTTCTATACTGCCCGTAATTGATTCTTTCCAAAATTAAGGACCAACATCGGTTTTTCCTGTTGCACTGCTTTCTGAACCTTAAATGATTCTTTAACTTTATTTGACAATTGCTTCGAATGCCAATTCATATAACCATAATCTCATTATAACTACACAGTTTTTTCTACAATACATATTTCTACAAAAAAAAAAAATACACTTCAACTCATACAAAACTTTTTTATTTATGCTGGTTTCAAATAAAAATATCAACATTATCCGACTTCTTAATCTAATGATTTGATCATAACAAATTTATTAAACAGCATTCCACTGTAAATTCTATCTTTATATATATTTTCTGCTTTACTTGTTTTCCATCACAAGTTCCATATCCGGTGTCTACCGGCATCCATTAAGTCCTTCCATCAATGCAAATTGGTTCTTGACTTCCTCACAGATACTCCTTGATTTCCTTTCACCAAATAACTTGAAAATTCCCTTAAATAAACCCATATGACTACCCCAAATTCAATGAGTCCCCAAGTAAACGCATAACAGTATACCAAAATACAGTTTATTCATATTTTCATTTGTTTTATTCCACAAAAATCATACCAGAAAATTTTTACACCCAAAGAAGTATTTTACCGCAGAACTATACGCATATTCATTTCAGTAAAGTGCTCTGTTTAGCTGTTTCGCTGCGAAATATGGGTTCATTATTGCTGCGCAAATTGTAGTTTCGGGACTACACAAACATTGATGCAACAACATGTGTTGACGGCACCTCTTCAAATATTTTCTCCTAATACCCTAACTCAAATGCCAAATATTCAAAACAACCATTTAAGTTAATTTACATGTCTGCACAATATATTTATAGACCCAATTCACAAAATAATATAAAGTTATTTTAAAAATAAATTAATTAACTCGCTTTATCAAACAATACAATTCAATGATCACTTTGATCTTACTTGCAACAAAACTCTTAAAGCTAGTTGTAAAATTTAAACTCCGCTTGTACCAGCCTGAACATTTCCTGCCACAATCTATTGGCTTCGCTCCAAGGCAGAGGAACTTCCTGATCCGCCTGTTCCGCCAGAAACTTCCTCAGAAAGGCCAGCCGCTTTCTCTCCCGTGCTGCTCTACCACCACGTCTATGCCAATAAGGGTGTGTGCACCTTTGAAATGGGCCTCAGTTCATTCCTTCGACCTTCTGCAACCGTTACGCAATTATTACTCTGGTCACTTATTTCCTGATATTCAAAGAAAATAAATATCCAATTTTAATACACGAACCGAACTTTAATATAACTTAATAGCTGCCACGAAACACGCTGCCAATCAAATACTCGCAACGCCCCCAAAAAGTGAACCTAATTTTATTCCGGTACTTGACACGGATAAGAGAATCAAACTTTAGTTCCGCGAAACGAGCCTAAAGAGCACCATCCCTTATTATGAATGCATGAACCCTATACCGTGGCACGTTCTTTCCGAAGCAAACCAACCGGTATGCACAAGTTCGCAAAACAATCGGGTTTAGTAACCCGCGAGGAAATTCGTTTCCTCTAGAGTCATTTTCACACGTTTCGCACCCCCGAGAATGCTGAAATAAAAAGTAAGTAAAAATATGAGCCTAATCTTAGTGAAACAAACCTATACAACCTGACCATTAACCATCCTTTCGAATCGACCTAGTGTCACCTAACCGCAGCGGCTATTCAGCCCCGATGCTGCTTCTTCTGCATGACCGGCGCAAAAGCGCCCACACGGCCACCGAAGAGTCGTCGACAAAATTCATTTAAATACTAAAATGTCATACTATAAGCATTCTCACCATTCTTGCTCCGTCCATTGAACTCCTTTGAGATAGTTATCCTATTGGTTTCCTGTTGGTGGATTCCCGCGTAGGACTGCTCTTTTCCTGGCACTCGACGTTGGATCCTACGGGCTGCGCCAAAATGCTGTCGGTGTCCTTGCTGCTCGTCGGGCGACGTCCTGTCTCGGTCCGCTGGGCGCGTAGCTAAACCACTAGCTCTAAATAAGAACACACAGACACTTTTTGGTTTCAAGATAATAATCACAAGACATTATTTCATACAAATACTAATTCTTATATTTTATTTCTTAACACTCATCTCAGTCTGTGAACAGACCTTTCTGGTGTTCCAGTTCCACACCTGCTAATTGGTGTCAGTTGGTCAAGCCAACTGACCTACTATGAAATTGTCCACGGTGCATTATACTGCCCTCGTCGCCTCGACTGCGGAACTGTAATACCCTAAAAGCTTACATAATAACATTACACAGATCATATTAACTTAAAATACTTGGACCCTAAAAGCATGTTATATTCTTAAATAACTTTTAGCACATGCTAATCCCACAGAGTGTGGCATCTATTAGGAGTCGATGCTGTGAGTCAACTACTCGTAGGTAGCTTGGTTCAAACTCACAACAGAAAGCAGCAGACTTCCCCAATCGACAGCGGCAGCGACTGAAACGCTTACAGAGACGCCGACTGAGGCGCCGACTCTGGTAGATAGGGGTAGATATAGGTATAGAGAAGGCAGCAGCACCCCCAATCGACAGCGGCAACGACTGAGACAACTACAGAGACGCTGACAGAGGCTGCGACGCTGACTGAGACGCCGACTGAGGCAGATAGGGGTAGATATAAGCATACAGAAAGCAGCATAACCCCCAATGGACTCCGGCAGCGACTGAGACGCGTACAGAGACGCTGACAGAGGCTGCGACACCGACTGAGACGCCGACTGAGGCAGATTGGGGTAGATATAGGCATAGAGAAGGCAGCAGACCCCCCAATCGACAGCGGCAGCGACTGAGACGCCGACTGAGACGTCGAGTGAGGTAGATAGGGGTAGATATAGGCATACAGAAGGCAGCATACCCCCCAATGGACACCGGCAGCGACTGAGACGCCTACAGAGACGCTGACAGAGGCTGCGACACCGACTGAGACGCCGACTGAGGCAGATTGGGGTAGATATAGGCATAGAGAGGGCAGCAGACCCCCCAATCGACAGCGGCAGCGACTGAGACGCCGACTGAGACGTCGAGTGAGGTAGATAGGGGTAGATATAGGTATAGAGAAGGCAGCAGAAAACCCAATCGACAGCGGCAACGACTGAGATAATACAGAGACGCTGACAGAGGTTGCGACGCCGACTGAGACGCCGACTGAGGCAGATTGGGGTAGATATAGGCATAGAGAAGGCAGCAGACCCCCCAATCGACAGCGACAGCGACTGAGACGCCTACAGAGATGCTGACAGAGGCTGCGACGCCGACTGGCACATAGTGTTGGATATAGGCAAAGACAAGGCAGCATACCCCCCAATGGACACCGGCAGCGACTGAGACGCCTACAGAGACGCTGACAGAGGCTGCGATGCCGACTGAGGCAGATAGGGTTAGATATAGGCATAGAGAAGGCAGCAGACCTCCGCAATCGACAGCGGCAGCGACTGAGACGCCTAAAGAGACGCCGACTGAGACGTCGACTGATGTTGATAGGGGTAGATTTAGGTATAGAGGGTTCAACAGAACCACCAATCGACAGCGGCAACGACTGAGACAACTACAGAGACGCTGACAGAGGCTGCGACGCTGACTGAGACGCTGACTGAGGCAGATAGGGGTAGATATAGGCATAGAGAAGGCAGCAGACCTCCCCAATCGACAGCGGCAGCGACTGAGACGCCGACTGAGACGTCGACTGAGGTAGATAGGGGTAGATATAGGTATAGAGAAGGCAGCAGCACCCCCAATCGACAGCGGCAACGACTGAGACAATACAGAGACGCTGACAGAGGTTGCGACGCCGACTGAGACGCCGACTGAGGCAGATAGGGGTAGATATATACATAGAAAAGGCAGAACACCCCCCTAATCGACAGCGGCAGCGACTGAGACGCCGTCTGAGGCAGATAGGGGGAGATATTGGCATAGAGAAGGCAGCAGACCCCCCAATCGACAGCGGCAGCGACTGAGACGCCTACAGAGACGCTGACAGAGTCTGCGACGCCGACTGAGACGCCGACTGAGGCAGATAGGGGTAAATATAGGCATAGAGAAGGCAGCAGACCCCCCATTCGACAGCGGCAATGAATGAGACGCATACAGAGACGCTGACAGAGGCTGCGACTCCGACTGAGATGTCGACTGAGGAAGATAGGGGTAGATATAGTCATAGAGAAGGCAGCAGACCCCCCCAATCGATAGCGATAGCGACTGAGACGCCTACAGAAACGCTGACAGTGGCTGCGACGCCGACTAAGGCAGATAGGGGTAGATATAGGCATAGAGAAGGCAGCACACCCCCCATTCGACAGCGGCAATGACTGAGACGCATACAGAGACGCTGACAGATGCTGCGACACCGACTGTGCCGCCGACTGAGCCAGATAGGGGTAGATATAGGCATAGAGAAGACAGCAGACCCCCCAATCGACTGCGGAAGCGACTGAGACGCCTACAGAGATGCTGACAGAGGCTGGGACGCCGACTGAGACGCCGACTGAGGCAGATAGGGGTAGATATAGGCATAGAGATGGCATCAGATGCCCCCCAATCGACAGCGGCAGCGACTGAGACGCCTACAGAGACGCTGACAGAGGCTGCGACACCGACTGAGACGCCGACTGAGGCAGATAGAAGTGGATATAGGCATAGAGAAGGCAGCAGACCTCCCCAATCGACAGCGGCAGCGACTGAGACGCCGACTGAGACGCCGACTGAGGCAGATAGTGGTATATATATGCATAGAGAAGGCAGCAGACCCCCCAATCGACAGCGGCAACGACTGAGACGCATACAGAGAGAGGCTGAGACGACGACTGAGACGCCGACTGAGGCAGATAGGGATAGATATAGGCATAGAGAAGGCAGCAGACCCCCTAATCGACAGCGGCAGCAGCTGAGACGCCTACAGAAACGCTGACAGGGGCTGCGACGCCGCCTGACGCAGATAGTGGTAGATATAGGCATAGAGAAGTGTTGTGAGCTAGAATCAAGCTGCCTGCGCGTAGTGTCTCACATCATCGACTCCTAACAGATGCCACACATTCTGTGTGATTAGCATGTGTTAAAGTTACTTAAGAAAGCACATATTTTTAGGGTGCGAGTACTTAGAATTAATATTACCTATGTAATATTTATTATGTAAACTTTTAGGGTGCTACAGTTTTGCAGTCGAGCCACCGAAGGGCATTCAAAGTTAGAATGCACCATCAACATTTCAGATTGGCGTAGGTCAGTTGGCTTGACCAACTGACACCAATTAACAGGTGCGAAACTGGAACACCAGAAAGGTCAGTTTTTGTATTGTAATTATGAATTGTAAATAGTATATAAGAGTTAGTATTCTAAGTAATAAAGGCTGGTTATTTTAAACGTAAAAAGAGTGCAGTGATTATTTAACGAAGTGGCTTAGGCTTTTCAGATACACGCGCGCAGCAGAAGGACGTCCCCCGTCAAACAAGGACAATACCCCAACATTTTGGCGCAGCCGGTCTAAAGGACCTATTGGAGTAATCCCAGGGCAAGGAACCCTGAAGCAGAGATGCATCCTGCAACGAATTCGAAGGACGTCATCTAAGGACACTGTGGAAAAAAGGATGTCATCGGGAAAAATAATGGTGAGTAGAGTGTATAGTAGCGTAAAATAAGTATATACTTCTGCGACCCTGAAGGCGCCGTAGCGCTGGTCAAAGAAGTCGCAACCTATAGGCGCGTTTGCGCTGTTGCACGCAGTTTTGAATGGCAACCATAAACCGTCAGTATGATCGGACGGTCTATGTATGTCGTCTTAGCTGTGAGGATTTTTTTTGTAGGGATTTGTGTTTGTTTGTCGGTAGGGACATTTATACGATTCAATTTATATTGTTTTGAAATCAAAATAAAGATTGATTTAAATATTTGGCATTTTGAGTTTAGGGTATTAGGTGAAGAGGTGCAGACAACACGTGTTGTTGCATCAAAGTTTTTTGTAGTTCGGAAACTACGATTTGCGTAGCAATGTTGAAGAAAACATTTAAATGCTATTATTATGTGGCGCATACGTTACGGGTTTATTTTTAAACATGGATTCAAATTTCCGGGAATGAATCAAGACACTTTTGCCGGTAAATCAAATTTGGGTTTTTACAAACATATGGCCTTTTTTATGGATTTTTGGGAGTATTAAGGATGGTGAGAGGAAAACAAGGAGTATTTGTGAGGAAGTCAAGGACCACTTTGCATTGATGGAAGGACTTAATGGACGCCGGTAGACAGCGGAACTTTGTGATGGAAAACAAGAATATGTATATAAAGATAGAATTTACGGTGGAATGTTTTTTTTTATAACTCTGATTTGAATCATTACTTAAGATCGAATAAAATATTGTAACAAGTTTTAACAAATATTGGATTTTTATTTGTAATTGGGATACGCCATCTGTTCTGGCATTTGGGATATGACGAAGGAAGCGCAAGGATTACTGCTGATGCAGGAGCAAATTGGCGATACGATTGAAAAATTGGTCCGTAATTTTAAGAAAGACGGCAGTTTACGTAAGGACAACGTGTGTTACCGCAAGCGAGTATCACAGTTGCAAAATCTAGGGAGAGAGTTCAACAATAATCACGGACTGTTGTTGCCTCACGCAGTTGAGTACGGCAAGGGAAAATATTTTGCGGAAAATTACGCAGACTACATAAATAGTCTGGTCAACGAATGGGCAGATACATTTAGTTCTGAATTAGAGGGACTAGGGCAAGAGATTGTGAGTTTGGTTTCGCCAGACGAGGAAATAAGGAACAGATTGAAATCAATACAGTCAGAGGTGAAACTGTTTACTGGGAAAATAGTTGACCAGTTCGAAGCGAGTACGAGCAGGGAAGAAGCTCAGGAATTGTGGAGGCAGGCGAACGCCGGAGGCGCTGTGTCACCATTAGAGGTAGCGGATCAAACCTTGACGGCAATCCAAAAAAGAACAGAAGAAAAGTTGTTCAGTTTTCATAAGAAAGCAGAAGATTGGAGAGCACAAAAAGAGTATCTGGAGAAGAAGGTAAAGGAACTTTCTCAGAGGTTGACGGAAACAGAGGAAGCAGCAACGCTGTTGGAGAAGGAGTGTGCAGGATTGAAAAGAGGACGGGCGACCAATAGCAACCCACATAGAAAGGAGAGATCAAAATCAGCATCGGCTGGATTTACACAGACAGTATTGACATTGCCTCCTGAAGTTCGCTGGCCGGAGAATTTAACACCAGAAGGGATAAGCCGCATGGTAAAGCCAAAATTAGTACTTAATGAAGAAAGGCAAGCGGAATTTTTGTTTGGCTCATCTGAAATCGGTGTCGAGCCTTTTTCTCCGGGAGGCCCGATAAATAATAAAAATCAGGGATATCCGCCAAAGGAGCCGGAAGCAGTACCCGTGCAGCAAAGTTCCGATACTGTGGGCAGTATTTCGCCTGCACGAACAAACGATCGAAGACTAATTAGTTTGAGTCCGTCACTGGCCAATTACCTCTCAGATCCAGGAGAAGAGAATTTGGAAACTACCAAAGAGATTAATAAATCTAAGGTTTTACCAGCAATTGAGAAAACACAAAGCTATAAAATGGGCATTCTGCAAGTTGCTCATGCTGTGGAGAAGTTGGTGCCCATGTTCTCAGGAGTCGAGTTGCATGATCTGAGAACTGAGATCCGGCGCTTCAAAGAAGGTTGTGAGCTAGCACAACAGAGTGTTCCGGAAGCGGACGGGGAACACTTAATAAAGTGTATTAGGCAAAGAACTACAGGTGATGCGTTTGATTTACCAGCGCATAGCTCAGTAAGCACCCTGGCAGAATTATATGCACTTTTGGATAGGACGTATTTAAAACAAAAGTCGTATGACTATCTCGTTCGGGAAATTCAGGAATCAACTAAGACACCGGGGGAGGATTTGAGAGCCTGGGGACGAAGGCTCCAGTCTCTGGGGAACGCTGCTGAGACGGAAGCCAACAGGCAGTTTCCAGAAAATGTTGCAGAATACAAAGCTCAAGTAGAATGGTCTATGATTTCTGTCTTCAAGGCAGGCCTGATAAATAGGGACTTAGCTAATTATACTCTTACTCTCACGCCGAGGAGATCTATTTAGCTGAAGCAGCAATACAACAGCGAACGACAACAGGTGGAATCTGCTGGACGAATGCTCCTGCAGAAGTAGGAACAGTACAGCAGCAAAACAGATGTGGAATTGGTAGATTTATGGGTCAATTTCCGCAACAAAGAGATCAAGATTTTCCTCCAAGGAAACCCATTTGCTCATTCTGTCATAAGCCAGGGCACACAAGGGATGAATGCGTTACACGCAAAAACACGCCCTACTGTATGGAGTGCCAAACTTACGGTCATGAGGCAAGTAGACAGTGCCAAGTAGACACAAAATGGGATCAAAGTAGAAGGCAGCCAGCTACGAGGCGCCCGGATCCACCCTTGACGGACAGCAGGGGTAACTTCAGTACACCCCAAGTTAATTCAACAGAAGGAATTAACCAAGGAAGAAATCCTTTCAAAACTGGGAGAGGTCAGCAGCAACCAAATTGGAATTCCAAAAGTGAACAAAGGATAAGCAACACCAAACAGGGGTTAAGATGCTTCTCATGTTTACAGATGGGACATCGGGCAGCGGAATGCAGGGATATACAATCCCAGCAAAGGCACCAGGGAAACTTCCAGCGGCCCAGTCGAAGCCAATTGACTGGAAAGCCAAAAGAAAGAGAGTAATAATAAGGCCGGAAGTACGTGGGACTAGTAATATAGGAACTACAGTCCAGGAGAAGGAGGAGCAAGAGGCGCTCCAGTATCACGAAGAGTTAGGGAGTGGATGCACGTCCATATTGGGAACAAAACGAGGTTGCTTCGCTATTAGCAGGATAGGTGATGCCTTCATCGAGATACCCAGCGAGGAGGCAGCGAGTGGAAAGCTAGTGCTATTAGTAGATTCAGGAGCGGACACTAGCCTCGTAAAATCTAGTGTTTTACGAAAGGGGCTAGACATTAATCAAATGGACATAAGAACGCTTAACGGAGCGTTTGGATGGTGCATTAAGACATTGGGGTCGCTCAGAATAGGGCACAGTGGAGTTACAGGCACAGTGGAGCTAAGTGGAGTTTTAGAGTGCACGCAGTGGAAGTGGATAGGAAAGGTATCCCGGCTGATGGGATAATTGGCCGCGATAATCTTTGGGGACGCACCATACTTGATGCGCTCGACAAGAAGTTATCATTCTATGATAATAATAAGAATAGAATCCTCACTCTCCCATTAAAGTCATGGCAGGAAGGAACCGTGAATAGGGTTAAGAATTGTATAGAGGTAGTGAACGCAAGGTCAACCAGAGTAGTTACTGTGCATGTAAATACGAAACTTAGGACTGTTGTTTTGCACAAGCAGCAGCTAGCGGAGGGCGTGTATATGGGATAAACCATAACGCACGTTGACAAGGGTAAGGTGTACGCTTGTGTACTCAACGCCTCAGAAAAGGATTATCTGATGGATGAGGATTTTAGGCCTAAGTTCACTAGTTATGATAATTTTAAAGAACCGAATTATAGATCGGTTAATCAGATTAAACAAGTTGATATAAGAAAAAGAATGGAGAGAGTGCTAGAATCACTGAAGCTAGACCCAAGCGTAAATTCAGAAGAGAAGGCATCAATAGAAGTAATTTGTGCGTCATTCCATGGCATATATTTGCTGGAAGGAGACCAGTTGACGTATACACCAGAGGTAGAGCATGAAATACCTACTAGGGTGGATCAAGCACCAATTAACCAGAAACAGTACAGATTGCCACAAGCTCACAAAGATGAGGTAAATAGGCAAGTGCAGGGAATGTTAAAAGATAACATAATTTCACCGAGTATCTCGCCTTGGAATTCACCAATAATTTTGGTGCCAAAGAAGGGAGGTGCTCAGGGTCAGAAGAAGTGGAGAATGGTCGTCGATTTTAGGAAATTGAACGACGCCACTATCAAGCAGGTGTTTCCGATACCAAGGATAGAAGAAATTCTGGATCAATTGGGACACAGTAGATATTTTTCTACACTTGATTTAGCGAGTGGCTACCACCAGGTTCTGGTGGATACCCAGGATAAGCAGAAAACCGCGTTCAGCACCGGTTTAGGGCATTATGAGTTTAATAGACTGCCGTTCGGATTAACAGGAGCACCGGCTACCTTCCAACGGCTATTGAACCATGTGCTAACAGGCTTGCAAGGGTTAGATTGTTTTGTGTATCTGGATGATATTGTAATTTATGGGAAGAACTTGCAGCAGCATTCGCAACGCTTGTGCAAGGTGCTCCAGAAATTACGAGAACACAATTACAAAATGAACACGGAGAAGTGTCAATTTTTGCGAAGAGAGGTGGTTTATTTAGGCCATCGTTGCTCAGAAACAGGAGCACTGCCTGACCCGCAGTAGGTGGAATGCGTTAAAAATTTAGCGATTCCGAGAAACAGAAAAGAAGTGCAAGCATTCCTAGGACTAGTGAACTATTATAGAAAGTTCGTGGAAGGACTAGCCGGAATTGCGTTGCCAGTGAATAAGTTGCTGCGAAAAGAAGCAAAGTTCGAATGGACAGAGAGATGTCAGCAAGCATTCGAGAGGCTAAAAGAAATAATTAGCTCGCCACCAATTTTGGCGTACCCCGACTTTGAGCAAACTATTTTGTTGACCACTGATGCTAGCAATGAAGCATTAGGGGCAGTATTGTCGCAAGGGGAAGTCGGTAATGACCGACCAATAGCATTCGCAAGCAGAGCGCTTAGCGACACGGAGAAGAGATACTCCACAATAGAAAAGGAATTTCTAGCCATAGTATGGGCTACGAAGAATTTTAGGGCATATCTGCTAGGACGCCCATTTAAGATATACACTGATCACCAGCCGTTGAGAGGCATAGCCAATTTGAAAGACCAAACGTCAGGTTCAGACACAAATTGTCTGAGTATGATTTTGAAATCATATACAAACCTGGGAAAAAGAATCTGAATGCCGATGCACTCAGCAGAGTACCGCAGGCACAGAAAGTATCAGTAGTGCAAACGAGGTCCAAAGCACGGTCAGATAAGGAGAAGGCCGAGAGAATGCAAAAGGATAAAGTTGATGCTACAACAGACGTTAGCAAGACGGGTGAAGATGCCCACGAAGAGCCAGCAGTGTGGAATGTAAAGGATATCCAGGCTGTGTTAAAGGGTTTCCATAATTCGCCTCTAGGAGCACACCAGGGATTCTGGAAAACCCATGACAGAATTAGGCGAGTATACGGATGGAAAGGTATGCTCAAAGACATACAAAAATATGTAAAAACTTGGCCAAAGTGCCAGGCCAACAAAAGTTCAAGGCTAACAAAGATGCCAATGGTGTTAACGGACACACCAAAACAACCATTTGATAAGGTTCATATGGATATTGTAGGTATTCTACCTGAGACAGTTTCGGGAAACAAGTACATATTGACGTTCCAAGATGATTTCTCAAAGTATATGACGTGCGTGGCTATACCCGATGCGGAAGCAGGTACGGTGGCCAAAGCATTTTTTGATGAAATTATAGCACGATACAACATACCTAAGGTTTTGATAACCGACAATGGTTCCAATTTTGTATCGAAATTATTCTCAGAAACTTGTAAGATGCTGTGGATAAAAAAGTTGCACATAACACCATATCATCCACAGGCGAATGGCTCATTGGAACGTAGTCATCGACCTCTGCCCGAGTACTTGCGCAGTTTTGCCAAAGAAGACGGCTCGAATTGGGATCAATGGTTGACCACTGTACACAACAATACTGTGCATGTATCAACGAAGCAAACTCCGTTTAGAACACTCTACGGGTTTGATTTCAACATGCCAGCGAATTTGAAGCGCAAATGTGCGCCTGTATACAATGCTGATGACCCGAATAAAGTGCAAAAGTATCAGCTACAGCGAGCGCACGAATTGGTTAGAGAAAACCAGGAATGTGCTAAACGAGTAGCCAGGGAAGCTTATAACAAGGTACTGAACCCAGTAGTTTTTCATGTGGGTGATCAAGTACTAATGAAGAATCAGGCTAGGAGAAACAAATTCTCACCTGTGTGGATAGGTCCGTATGTAGTAGGAGAGATCCGAAGCCAAGTTACAACAGTCGTAACGATTACGGGAAAAAATAAAAAGCTACATAATAATTTGTTGAAATTATTCCACATTAGACCACACAACTAAAGACATGTGTTAGCAGTGTTCTACAAGTGTAAACACAGGAATAACAACGTAAACATGTACGTGTGCGTATCAATTAACACACACAGCTCCGATTTTCAAAGTCAAGACCAGCAGAAGTGTGCCAATTAAATTCGAGCAAGTAAAGTTGACGTAATAAAAATGTGCTTATTATGCACTATGGCCGAACGAAGCACAGTAAGGAAAAATATATTTTTTAAATATTAAATGATAAATATTGCACGTAATTAAAAAATAAAATAAGATAGTAAGACAGTCGTGGTGGCATGAGCGTTAACGCCAGTCAACGGAACTGCTGGTGAAGTAAGTACATATATATACGAGTATGTATATATGTGTATAGGATAAAGAATGAATGTACGAATGTATATTTAAAGAAGTAAGTATTCTAGTTAAGAGGAATGGGTATATGCGTATGTATATTTTTGCAGATACTGCAGTCGGCTATATGTAAATATACTCGTACATAGGTTTTTACTGTTTATTGATTAGGAAATTAGCGTATGGAAATTTGAATAAATGTATATGTCGGGATATCAAAAATAAATGTATAGTTAATTGGGAAAATAACGTTAGTAATTAATTATAGGTAATTTAAAGCGCCTCGAATGTATGTATGTAGCCATATACGAGCTAATTACAGGATGGAAAATAGAAACTTTAATGGATATATACATATCAGGCTAGAAGTAAATTTAAATAAAAAGTAATTGTATGCGATGAAAGATATAGTCATGCAATGGACAAAGTTTTGACACAAACGGGATTATTTTATATAATCTGGTTTTACTCGGAGGACCAATGAATTGGTTCAAAACTGAAATGAGTGATAACTCACGTGTTGAGAAAGAGCACGAAAAATTAATCGAAGCGAAACTAATGCCCTATATGGCTATGAAAACACATAGTCCAGTCATCTTTTCCTCAAGGATACGGTAGCGAATCCGATAATGTAAGGGGAAAAGACGAGTGGATGCAAATTGAATGATATAGCATTCAATTATAGAATAAGCATATTGTATAAATATTGTTTTGTTTATGTATATTCAGGAATAGCGTATGTTTAAGAAAAGTTAAAATTAGAGAAAAAAATTATAATCTGTGCAAAGTGCACATTAGAAACAAAAGTAGTTTAGAAAAAATTAGAGTTAAAAATTAATTGTTTAAAATCTAACTTTATAATGAAATAAGTGTTAAAAACGAAAATCATACTAAATTGGGAAATTGTACCCAAGAGTATATATAGTACTTATAGTGTATTTATTTAAAATTCATTTATTAAATTGACTTATGAAAGGTTCGACAAAATTAAACATAGAAGAAATATCAAACTAAAATATATACTAGGAAATTAAGAAAATTATTATAGGTGTTCTCTATATAGCTCTGATGATCTGAAGCGAAGCAGGAAGTTCCGGGAAGAACGGATGGATATTGGAATACGGTGCGGACTAAGGGACCAACATAGTATTCGGAAAGATGCGTTTTTGAAAAACAGAGATTTTTGGCAGTTATCTACGGTTTGTGACCCCAAAGATGCCAACATATTAGATTGGGTATGAATGGCGACGGATGTAATTTAAATTTTGCGAAACGGCATATGGCCGCAGCATTTGAACGTGTTGTGGATGAGTTATTGACAAGCAACGAAAAATAAACAAGTTTCCTTGAGGAGTCATATTTTTGAATTGGACAATTTTATAGTACAATGTCCACCCAGTGTATCACAATCTCAACAGAATCGATTTTGGATAAGTTGAAGATGGGTAAAAGCCTAAGGAGGGTGACTGAAACCACCACCAAATATAATAAGCAGAGGAAATTTGGCTCACGGAAGTTAATTGCTTCATTGAAGTATATGTCCGATCTAGAGTATGAGCATATGAAACGTTATTTACATATGTATGAAATATGATTTAATACAAGAGGACACAGAGACTAGTAACCGATCAGAGTACACAAATTACATCATTAAACGTGTATCTCAGAAAAATACCTATTGTCTCCACATCAAAGCCTAACGATGTCAAATACCATTATGCGGAAGCTCAAGAGAAATACTTCCACCATAAAACGTATTGCTGCAAAGTAAGACGGAGTATTGTAATCTCTCATGTAGCAGAGGGCGCAGTATAATATAAGGTTTTAGGTATAGAATAGCATTGTGTTATTGTTTAGATATTTGTATATACGCCAATGAGAAAAGAGTCAATTAAAGACCAAATTTAAAAAAAAAAAAAAAGAAGATGGAAACAAAAGAACATGATAAAACAAAAGAAAAAAAGAAAATAAAAAGAATAGAAACAAAAGAAGAAGATAAAACAAAAGAGAAAAAAAGGCACACAAAAGTAAAAAGAACATAATACAACAATCGAACCCAAATAAGGCGAATTGAAAAAAGAAAAACTATACATATGTACTATAGGATTAAGAAAATGCACAGATTGTTTAAAGTGCAGAAAAGAGAAAAATACTGTAAGATTCATTAGAAGTTAGTTGCACGAACTTCTTTTAGAAAGAGGGGAGGGATGTTGTGAGTTAGAATCAAGCTACTTACGCGCAGTTGTCTCACAGCACCGGCTCCTATTAAACTCATTAAAAATGCACATATTTTTAGGGTGCAAATATTGTAAATGATTAGTATTGATGCACTAATTATGATGTAAACTTTTAGGGTGTCACAGTTCTGCAGTCAAGCTGACGAGGGGCATTTAGAATGCACCGACGACACTTTTACTTTCAGTAGGTCAGTTGGCTTGAGCAACTGACACCAAATAACAATTGCGTAACTGGAACACCAGAAAAGTCAAGACGTAGACGGTAATGTTCATTTGTAAATAGTATATAAGAACAAGAATTTTAAGAATAAACTTCTTGTTGTTTTAAACCCAAAATAGTACAGTGCTCATTTAATAAAGTGGTGTATTTTTTACAGGTTCCCGCGACAGGACATTCCAGAGGACGTCTCTCGCCGGCAAGCAGATAAGGACCCCAACAGACTTCTACAGAGACGCTGACAGAAGCTGCGACACCGACTGAGACGCCGACTGAGGCAGATAGAGGTAGATATAGGCATAGAGAAGGAGCAGTCCCCCACCATCGACAGCGGCAGCGACTGAGACGCCTACTGAGATGCTGACAGAGGCTGCGACGCCGACTGGCAGATAGGGGTAGATATAGGCATAGAGAAGGCAGCAGACCCCCCAATCGACAGCGGCAGCGACTGAGACGCCTACAGAGACGCCGACTGAGACGTCGACTGAGGTAGATAGGGGTAGATATAGATATAGAGAAGGCAGCAGACACTCCAATCGACATCGACTGAGATGCCTACAGATACGCTGACAGAGACTGCGACGCCGACTTAGGCAGATAGGGGTAGATATTGGCATACAGAAGGCAGCAGACCCCCCAATCGACAGCCGCAGCGCCTGAGACGCCTACAGAAACGCTGACAGAGGCTGCGACGCCGACTAAGGCAGATGGGGGTAGATATAATCATAGAGAAGGCAGCAGACCCCCCAATTGACAGCGGCAGCGACTGAGACGCCTACAGAGACGCCGACTGAGACGCCGACTGACGCAGATAGGGGTAGATATAGGCATAGCAAAGGCAGCAGACCCTCCAATCGACATCGACTGAAACGCCTGCATATACGCTGACAGAGGCTGCGACGCCGACTTAGGCAGATAGGGGTAGATATTGGCATACAGAAGGCAGCAGACCCCCCAATCGACAGCCGCAGCGCCTGAGACGCCTACAGAAACGCTGACAGAGGCTGCGACGCCGACTGAGGCAGATAGGGGTAGATATAGGCATAGAGAAGGCAGCAGACCCCCCCAATCGACTGCGGCAGCAACTGAGACACCTACAGATACGCTGACAGAAGGTGCGACGCCGACTGAGGCAGATAGGGGTAGATATAGGCATAGAGAAGGCAGCAGTCCCCCCAATCGACAGCGGCAGCGACTGAGACGCCTACAGAGATGCTGACAGAGGCTGCGACACCGACTGAGACGCCGACTGAGGCAGATAGGGGTGGATATAGGCATAGAAAAAGCAGCAGACCCCCAATCGACAGCGGCAGCGACTGAGACGCCTACAGAGAGGCTGACAGAGGCTGCGACGCCGACTGAGACGTCGACTGAGGAAAATAGGGGTAGATATAGGCAGAGCAGCAGACCCCCAGTCGACAGCGATAGCGACTGAGACGCTTACAGAAACGCTGACAGAGGCTGCGACGCCGACTAAGGCAGATAGGGGTATATATAGGCATAGAGAAGGCAGCAGACCCCCCAATCGACAGCGGCAGCAACTGTCACGCCTACAGAGACGTTGACAGAGGTTGTGACGCCGACTGAGACGTCGACTGAGACGTCGACTGAGGAAAATAGGGGTAGATATAGGCAGAGTAGCTGACCCCCCAGTCGACAGCGACAGCGACTGAGACGCTTACAGAAACGCTGACAGAGGCTGCGACGCCGACTAAGGCAGATAGGGGTAGATATAGGCATAGAGATGGCAGCAGATATCCCAATAGACAGCGGCAGTGACTGAGACGCCTACAGAGATGCTGACAGAGGCTGCGACGCCGACTGAGGCAGATAGGGGTAGATATAGGCATAGAGAAGGCAGCAGACCCCCAATCGACAGCGACCGCGACTGAGACGCTTTCAGAGACGCTGACAGAGGCTGCGACGCCGACTAAGGCAGATAGGGGTAGATATAGGCATAGAGATGGCAGCAGACATCCCAATAGACAGCGACAGCGATTGAGACGCCTACAGAGATGCTGACAGAGGCTGCGACGCCGACTGAGGTAGATAAGGGTAGATATAGGCATAGAGAAGGCAGCTGACCCCCCCAATCGACAGCGGCAACGACTGAGACGCGTACAGAGACGCCGACTGAGGTAGATAGGTGTAGATATAATCATAGAGAAGGCAGCAGACCCCCCAATCGAGAGCGGCAGCGAGTGAGACGCCTACAGAGACGCTGACAGCGGCTGCGACGCCGAATGTGACGTCGACTGAGGCAGATAAGTTTAGATATAGGCATAGAGAGGGCAGCAGCCCCCCAAACGACAGCGACAGCGACTGAGACGCCTACAGAAACGCTGACAGAGGCTGCGACGCCGACTGAGGCAGATAGGGGTAGATATAATCATAGAGAAGGCAGCAGACCCCCAATCGACAGCAGCAGCGACTGAGATACCTACAGAGACGCTGACAGAGGCTGCGACGCCGACTGAGGCAGATAGGGTTAGATATTGGCATAGAGAAAGCAGCAGCCCTCCCCAATTGACTGCGGCAGCAACTAAGGCACCTAGAGATACGCTGACAGAGGTTGCGACGCCGACTGAGGCAGATAGGGGTAGATAAAGGCATAGAGAAGGCAGCAGACCCCCAATCGACAGCGGCAGCGACTGAGACGCCTACAGAGACGCTGACAGAGGCTGCGACGCAGACTGAGGCACTTAATGGTCGATATTGCCATAGAGAAGGCAGCAAACCCCCCAATCGACAGCGACAGCGACTGAGACGCTTACAGAAACGCTTACAGTGGCTGCGATACCGACTGAGACGCTGACTGATGCAGATAGGGGTAGATATAGGCACAGAGAAGGCAGCAGACCCCCAATCGACAGCGGCAGCGACTGAGAGGCCTACAGAGACGCTGACGGAGGCTACGACGACGACTTAGACGCTGACTGAGGCAGAAAGAGGTAGATATAGGCATAAAGAAGGCAGCAGACCCCCCAATCGGCAGCATAAGCGACTGAGAGGCCTACAGAGACGCTGACAGAGGCTGCAACGCCGACTGAAGCAGATAGGCATAGATATTGGCATACAGAAGGCAGCAGACCGCCCCAATCGACAGCGGCAGCGACTGAGACACCTACAGAGACGCTGACAGAGGCTGCGACGCCGACTGAGGCAGATAGGGGTAGATATAGGCATAGAGAAGGCAGCAGACCCCCAATCGACAGCGACCGCGACTGAGACGCTTTCAGAGACGCTGACAGAGGCTGCGACGCCGACTAAAGCAGATAGGGGTAGATATAGGCATAGAGATGGCAGCAGACATCCCAATAGACAGCGACAGCGATTGAGACGCCTACAGAGACGCTGACAGAGGCTGCGACGCAGACTGAGGCTCTTAATGGTCGATATTGCCATAGAGAAGGCAGCAAACCCCCCAATCGACAGCGGCAGCGACTGAGAGGCCTACAGAGACGCTGACGGAGGCTACGACGACGACTTAGACGCTGACTGAGGCAGAAAGAGGTAGATATAGGCATAAAGAAGGCAGCAGACCCCCCAATCGGCAGCATAAGCGACTGAGAGGCCTACAGAGACGCTGACAGAGGCTGCAACGCCGACTGAAGCAGATAGGCATAGATATTGGCATACAGAAGGCAGCAGACCGCCCCAATCGACAGCGGCAGCGACTGAGACACCTACAGAGACGCTGACAGAGGCTGCGACGCCGACTGCGGCAGATGGGGGTAGATATAATCATAGAGAAGACAGCAGTCCCCCCAATCGACAGCGGCAACGACTGAGACGCCTACAGAGACGCTGACAGAGGCTGCGACGCCGAATGAGGCAGATAGGGGTAGATATAGGCATAGAGAAGGCAGCAGACCCCCCAATCGACTGCGGCAGCAACTGAGACACCTACAGATACGCTGACAGAAGTTGCGACGCCGGTTGAGGCAGATAGGGGTAGATATAGGCATAGAAAAGGCAGCAGTCCCCCCAATCGACAGCGGCAGCGACTTAGACGCATACAGAGATGCTGACAGAGGCTGCGACGCCGACTGAGACGTCGACTGAGAAAAATAGGGGTAGATATAGGCAGAGTAGCAGACCCCCAGTCGACAGCGACAGCGACTGAGACGCTTAAAGAAACGCTGACAGAGGCTGCGACGCCGACTAAGGCAGATAGGGGTATATATAGGCACAGAGAAGGCAGCAGGCCCCCCAATCGATAGCGGCAGCGACTGACACGCCTACAGAGACGCTGACAGAGGTTGCGGCGCCGACTAAGGTAGATAGGGGTAGATATACGTATAGAAAAGGCAGCAAACCCCCCCCCCCCCCAATCGACAGCGGCAGCAACTGAGACGCCTACAGAGATGCTGACAGAGGCTGCGACGCCGACTAAGGCAGATAGGGGTAGGTATAGGCATAGAGAAGGCAGCAGACCCCCAATCGACAGCGGCAGTGACTAAGACGCCTACAGAGACGCTGACAGAGGCTGCGACGCCGACTGAGCCGCCGACTGAGGCAGATAGGGGTAGATATTGAAAAGGCAGCAGACCCCCCAATCGACAGCGGCAGCGACTGAGACACCTACTGAGACGCTGATAGCGGCTGCGACGCCGACTGAGACGCCGACTGAGACGCCGACTGACGCAGATAGGGGTAGATGTTGGCATAGAGATAGCAGCAGATCCCCCAATCGACAGCGACAGCGACTGAGACGCCTTCAGAGACGCTGACAGAGGCTGCGACGCCGACTTTGGTAGATAGGGGTAGATATAGATATAGAGAAGGCAGCAGAACCCCCAATCGACAGCGGCAACGACTGAGACTCCTACAGAGACGCTGACAGAGGCTGCGACACCGACTGAGACGCCGATTAGGGCATATAGGGGTAGATATAGGCATAGAGAAGGCAGCAGACCCCCCCCAATCGACAACGGCAGCGACTGAGACGCCTACAGAAACGCTGACAGAGGTTGCGACGCCGACTGAGACGCCGACTGAGGCAGATAGGGGTAGATATAGGTATAGAAAAGGCAGCAGAACCCCCACTCGACAGCGACAACGACTGAGACTCCTACAGAGACCCTGACAGAGGTTGCGACGCCGACTAAGGCAGATAGGGGTAGATATAGGCATAGAGAAGGCAGCAGACCCCCCAATTGACAGCGCCAGCGATTGAGATGCCTACAAAGACGCTGACAGAGGCAGATAGGGGTAGATATAGGCATAGAGAAGGCAGCTGACCCCCCCAATCGACAGCGGCAACGACTGAGACGCGTACAGAGACGCCGACTGAGACGCCGACTGAGGTAGATAGGTGTAGATATAATCATAGAGAAGGCAGCAGACCCCCCAATCGAGAGCGGCAGCGAGTGAGACGCCTACAGAGACGCTGACAGCGGCTGCGACGCCGACTGAGACGTCGACTGAGGCAGATAAGTTTAGATATAGGCATAGAGAAGGCAGCAGCCCCCCAAACGACAGCGACAGCGACTGAGACGCCTACAGAAACGCTGACAGAGGCTGCGACGCCGACTGAGGCAGATAGGGGTAGATATAATCATAGAGAAGGCAGCAGACCCCCAATCGACAGCAGCAGCGACTGAGATACCTACAGAGACGCTGACAGAGGCTGCGACGCCGACTGAGGCAGATAGGGTTAGATATTGGCATAGAGAAAGCAGCAGCCCTCCCCAATTGACTGCGGCAGCAACTAAGGCACCTAGAGATACGCTGACAGAGGTTGCGACGCCGACTGAGGCAGATAGGGGTAGATAAAGGCATAGAGAAGGCAGCAGAGCCCCAATGGACAGCGGCAGCGACTGAGACGCCTACAGAGACGCTGACAGAGGCTGCGACGCAGACTGAGGCACTTAATGGTCGATATTGCCATAGAGAAGGCAGCAAACCCCCCAATCGATAGCGACAACGACTGAGACGCTTACAGAAACGCTTACAGTGGCTGCGATACCGACTGAGACGCTGACTGATGCAGATAGGGGTAGATATAGGCACAGAGAAGGCAGCAGACCCCCAATCGACAGCGGCAGCGACTGAGACGCCTACAGAGACGCTGACAGAGGCTGCGACGCAGACTGAGGCACTTAATGGTCGATATTGCCATAGAGAAGGCAGCAAACCCCCCAATCGACAGCGGCAGCGACTGAGAGGCCTACAGAGACGCTGACGGAGGCTACGACGACGACTTAGACGCTGACTGAGGCAGAAAGAGGTAGATATAGGCATAAAGAAGGCAGCAGACCCCCCAATCAGCAGCATAAGCGACTGAGAGGCCTACAGAGACGCTGACAGAGGCTGCAACGCCGACTGAGACGCCGACTGAAGCAGATAGGCATAGATATTGGCATACAGAAGGCAGCAGACCGCCCCAATCGACAGCGGCAGCGACTGAGACACCTACAGAGACGCTGACAGAGGCTGCGACGCCGACTGCGGCAGATGGGGGTGATATAATCATAGAGAAGACAGCAGTCCCCCCAATCGACAGCGGCAACGACTGAGACGCCTACAGAGACGCTGACAGAGGCTGCGACGCCGAATGAGGCAGATAGGGGTAGATATAGCCATAGAGAAGGCAGCAGACCCCCCAATCGACTGCGGCAGCAACTGAGACACCTACAGATACGCTGACAGAAGTTGCGACGCCGGTTGAGGCAGATAGGGGTAGATATAGGCATAGAAAAGGCAGCAGTCCCCCCAATCGACAGCGGCAGCGACTTAGACGCATACAGAGATGCTGACAGAGGCTGCGACGCCGACTGAGACGTCGACTGAGAAAAATAGGGGTAGATATAGGCAGAGTAGCAGATCCCCAGTCGACAGCGACAGCGACTGAGACGCTTAAAGAAACGCTGACAGAGGCTGCGACGCCGACTAAGGCAGATAGGGGTATATATAGGCACAGAGAAGGCAGCAGGCCCCCCAATCGATAGCGGCAGCGACTGACACGCCTACAGAGACGCTGACAGAGGTTGCGGCGCCGACTGAGGTAGATAGGGGTAGATATACGTATAGAAAAGGCGGCAAACCCCCCCCCCCCCCAATCGACAACGGCAGCAACTGAGACGCCTACAGAGATGCTGACAGAGGCTGCGACGCCGACTAAGGCAGATAGGGGTAGGTATAGGCATAGAGAAGGCAGCAGACCCCCAATCGACAGCGGCAGTGACTGAGACGCCTACAGAGACGCTGACAGAGGCTGCGACGCCGACTGAGCCGCCGACTGAGGCAGATAGGGGTAGATATAGGTATAGAAAAGGCAGCAGACCCCCCAATCGACAGCGGCAGCGACTGAGACACCTACTGAGACGCTGATAGCGGCTGCGACGCCGACTGAGACGCCGACTGACGCAGATAGGGGTAGATGTTGGCATAGAGAAAGCAGCAGATCCCCCAATCGACAGCGACAGTGACTGAGACGCCTTCAGAGACGCTGACAGAGGCTGCGACGCCGACTGAGGTAGATAGGGGTAGATATAGATATAGAGAAGGCAGCAGAACCCCCAATCGACAGCGGCAACGACTGAGACTCCTACAGAGACGCTGACAGAGGCTGCGACACCGACTGAGACGCCGATTAGGGCATATAGGGGTAGATATAGGCATAGAGAAGGCAGCAGACCCCCCCTTCGATAGCGGCAACGACTGAGACGCCTACAGAAACGCTGACAGAGGTTGCGACGCCGACTGAGACGCCGACTGAGGCAGATAGGGGTAGATATAGGTATAGAAAAGGCAGCAGAACCCCCACTCGACAGCGACAACGACTGAGACTCCTACAGAGACCCTGACAGAGGTTGCGACGCCGACTAAGGCAGATAGGGGTAGATATAGGCATAGAGAAGGCAGCAGACCCCCCAATTGACAGCGCCAGCGATTGAGACGTCTACAAAGACGCTGACAGAGGCTGCGACGCCGACTGAGGCAGATAGGGGTAGATATAGGCATAGAGAAGGCAGCAGACCCCCCAATTGACAGCGCCAGCGATTGAGATGCCTACAAAGACGCTGACAGAGGCAGATAGGGGTAGATATAGGCATAGAGAAGGCAGCTGACCCCCCCAATCGACAGCGGCAACGACTGAGACGCGTACAGAGACGCCGACTGAGACGCCGACTGAGGTAGATAGGTGTAGATATAATCATAGAGAAGGCAGCAGACCCCCCAATCGAGAGCGGCAGCGAGTGAGACGCCTACAGAGACGCTGACAGCGGCTGCGACGCCGACTGAGACGTCGACTGAGGCAGATAAGTTTAGATATAGGCATAGAGAAGGCAGCAGCCCCCCAAACGACAGCGACAGCGACTGAGACGCCTACAGAAACGCTGACAGAGGCTGCGACGCCGACTGAGGCAGATAGGGGTAGATATAGGCATAGAGAAGGCAGCAGACCCCCCAATCGAGAGCGGCAATGACTGAGACGCCTACAGAGATGCTGAGAGAGGGTACGACGTCGACTGAGACGCCGACTGAGGTAGATAGGGGTAGATATAGGCATAGAGAAGGCAGCAGACCCCCCCAATCGACAGCGGCAACGACTGAGACGCCTACAGAGACGCCGACTGAGACGCCGAATGAGGCAGATAGGGGTAGATATAGGCATAGAGAAGGCACCAGACCCCCCAATCAACAGCGGCAGCGACTGAGACGCCTACAGAAACGCTTACAGAGGCTGTGACACCGACTGAGACGCCGACTGAAGCAATTAGGGGTAGATATAGGCATAGAGAAGGCAGCAAACCCCCCAATCGACAGCGGCAGCGACTGAGACGCCGAGTGAGGCAGATAGGGGTAGATATAGGCATAGAGAAGGCAGCAAACTTTCCAATCGACAGCGGCAGCGACTGAGGCACCTACAGAGATGCTGACGGAGGCTACGACGCCGACTGAGACGCCGACTGAGGCAGATACGGGTGGATATAGGTATAGAGAAGGCAGCAGACCCCCCAATCAACAGCGGCAGCGACTGAGACGCATACAGAGACGCTGAAAGAGGATGTGACGCCTACTGAGGCATATAGGGGTAGATATAATCATAGAGAAGGCAGCAGACCCCCCAATCGACAGCGGCAGCGACTGAGACACCTACAGAGACGCTGACAGAGGCTGCGACGCCGACTGAGGCAGATAGAGTTAGATATTGGCATAGAGAAAGCAGCAGACCTACCCAATTGACTGCGGCAGCAACTGAGATTCCTAGAGATACGCTGACAGAGGTTGCGACGCCGACTGAGGCAGATAGGGGTAGATAAAGGCATAGAGAAGGCAGCAGCCCCCCAATCGACAGCGATAGCGACTGAGACGCCTACAGAAACGCTTACAGAGGCTGCGACACCGACTGAGATGCTGAATGATGCAGATAGGGGTAGATATAGGTATAGAGAAGGCAGCAGACCCCCAATCGACAGCGGCAGCGACTGAGACGCCTTCAGAGACGCTGACAGAGGCTGCGATGCCGACTGAGGTAGATAGGGGTAGATATAGGCATAGAGAAGGCAACAGATCCCCCAATCGACAGCGGCAGCAACTGAGACACTTACAGAGACGCAGACAGAGGCTGCGGCGCTGACTGAGGCAGATAGGGTTAGATATTGGCATAGAAAAAGCAGCAGACCCCACCAATCGACAGCGGCAGCGACTGAGGCACATACAGATACACTGACAGAGGTTGCGACACTTATTGAGACGCCGACTGAGGCAGATAGGGGTAGATATAGGCATAGAGAAGGCAGCATACCCCCAATCGACAGCGGCAGCGACTGAGACGCCTACAGAGACGCTGACAGAGGCTGCGACGACGACTGAGACGCCGACTGAGGCAGATAGGGCTAGATATAGGCATAGAGAAGGCAGCAAACCCCCCCAAACGACAGCGGCAGCTACGCCTACAGAATAGCTGACAGAAGCTGCGACGCCGAAAGCGGCAGATAGGGGTAGGTATAGGCATAGAGAAGGCAGCAGACCTCCAAATCGACAGCGGCAACGAATGAGACGCTTACAGAGACGCTTACAGAGGCTGCGACGCCGACTGAGGCAGATTGGGGTAGATATAGGCATAGAGAAGGCAGCAGACATCCCAATCGACAGCGGCAGCGACTGAGACGCCTACAGAGTCGCTGAGAGAGGCAGCGACGACGACTGAGACGCCGACTGACGCAGATAAGTGTGGATATAGCCATAGAGAAGGCAGCAAACCCCCCAATCGACTGCGGCAGCGACTGAGACGCCTTCAGAGACGCTGACAGAGGCTGCGACGCCGACTGAGGTAGATAGGGGTAGATATAGGCATAGAGAAGGCAGCAGATCCCCCAATCGACAGCGGCAGCAACTGAGACACTTACAGAGACGCAGACAGAGGCTGCGACGCTGACTGCGGCAGAGAGGGTTAGATATTGGCATAGAGAAAGCAGCAGACCCCACCAATCGAGAGCGGCAGCGACTGAGACACATACAGATACACTGACAGAGGTTGCGACACTTATTGAGACGCCGACTGAGGCAGATAGGGGTAGATATAGGCATAGAGAAGGCAGCATACCCCCCAATCGACAGCGGCAGCGACTGAGACGCCTACAGAGACGCTGACAGAGGCTGCGACGACGACTGAGACGCCGACTGAGGCAGATAGGGCTAGATATAGGCATAGAGAAGGCAGCAAACCCCCCCAAACGACAGCGGCAGCTACGCCTACAGAATAGCTGACAGAAGCTGCGACGCCGAAAGAGGCAGATAGGGGTAGGTATAGGCATAGAGAAGGCAGCAGACCCCCAAATCGACAGCGGCAACGAATGAGACGCCTACAGAGACGCTGACAGAGGCAGCGACGACGACTCAGATGGCGACTGACACAGATAGGGTTAGATATAGGCATAGAGAAGGCAGCAAACCCCCCAATTGCCAGCGGCAGCGACTAAAACGCCGACTGAGGCAGATAGGGGTAGATATAGGCATAGAGAAGGAAGCAGACCCCCCAATCGACAGCGGCAGCGACTGAGACACCTACAGATACGCTGGCAGAGGTTGCGACGCCGACTGAGGCAGATATGGGTAGATATAAACATAGAGAAGGCAGCAGACGCCCCTCATCGAGAGCGGCAGCGACTGAGAAGCCTTCAGAGACGCTGACAGAGGCTGCGACGCCGACTGAGACGCCGACTGAGGCAAATAGGGTATATATTGGCATAGAGAAGGCAGCAGACACCCCAATCGACAGCGGCAGCGACTGATACACCTACAGAAACGCTGACAGAGGCTGCGACGCCGACTGAGACGCCGACTGAGGCAGATAAAGGTGGATATAGGCATAGAGAAGGCAGCAGATCCCCCAATCCACAGCGGCAGCGACTGAGACACCTAAGACGCTGACAGAGGTTGCGACGCCGACTGAGACGCTGACAGACGTTGCGACGCCGACTGAGGCAGATAGGGTTAGATATAATCATAGAGAAAGCAGCAGACCCCCCAATCGACAGCGGCAACGACTGAGACGCCTACAAAAACGCCTACAGAGGCTGCGACACCGACTGAGACGTTTACTGATGCAGATAGGGGTAGATATAGGCATAGAAATGGCAGCAGACCCCCAATCGACAGCGGCTGCGACTAAGACGCCTACAGAGACGCTGACAGAGGCTGTGAAGCAGACTGAGACATCGACTGAGGCAGATAAGTGTAGATATAGGCATAGAGAAGGCAGCAGATGCCCCTAATCGACAGCGGCAGCGACTGAGACGCCTTCAGAAAAGCTGACAGAGGCTGCGACGCCGAATAAGGCAGATAGGTGTAGATATAGGCACAGAGAAGGCAGCAGACCCCCCAATCGACAGCGGCAGCGACTGAGACGCCTACAGAAACGCTGACAGAGGCTGCGACGCCGACTGAGGCAGATGGGGGTAGATATAGGCGTAGAGAAAGTAGCAGATCCCCACAATCGACAGCGGCAGCGACTGAGACGCCTACAGAAACGCTGACAGAGGCTGCGAAGCCAACTGAGGCAGATAGGGGTAGATATAATCATAGCGAAGGCAGCAGACAACCCAATCGACAGCGGCAGCGACTGAGACGCCTACACAGACGCTGACAGAGGCTGCGACGACGACTGAGACGCCGACTGATAGCCATAGAGAAGGCAGCAAACCCCCCCAATCGACTGCGGCAGCGTCTGAGACGCCTTCAGAGACGCTGACAGAGGCCGCGACGTCGACTGATGTTGATAGGGGTAGATATAGGCATAGAGAAGGCAGCAGACCCCCCAATCGACAGCGGCAGCAACTGAGACACCTACAGAGACGCAGACAGAGGCTACGACGCCGACTGATGCAGATAGGGTTAGATATTGGCATAGAGAAAGCAGCAGACCCCACCAATCGACAGCGGCAGCGACTGAAACACTTACAGATACACTGACAGAGGGTGCGAAACCGATTAAGACGCCGACTGAGGCAGATAGAGGTAGATATAGGCATAGAGAAGGCACCAGACCCCCCAATCAACAGCGGCAGCGACTGAGACGCATACAGAGACGCTGAAAGAGGATGTGACGCCTACTGAGGCATATAGGGGTAGATATAATCATAGAGAAGGCAGCAGACCCCCCAATCGACAGCGGCAGCGACTGAGACACCTACAGAGACGCTGACAGAGGCTGCGACGCCGACTGAGGCAGATAGGGTTAGATATTGGCATAGAGAAAGCAGCAGACCTCCCCAATTGACTGCGGCAGCAACTGAGATACCTAGAGATACGCTGACAGAGGTTGCGACGCCGACTGAGGTAGATAGGGGTAGATATAGGCATAGAGAAGGCAACAGATCCCCCAATCGACAGCGGCAGCAACTGAGACACTTACAGAGACGCAGACAGAGGCTGCGACGCTGACTGAGGCAGATAGGGTTAGATATTGGCATAGAGAAAGCAGCAGACCCCACCAATCGACAGCGGCACCGACTGAGACACATACAAATACACTGACAGAGGTTGCGACACTTATTGAGACGCCGACTGAGGCAGATAGGGGTAGATATAGGCATAGAGAAGGCAGCATACCCCCAATCGACAGCGGCACCGACTGAGACGCCTACAGAGACGCTGACAGAGGCTGCGACGACGACTGAGACGCCGACTGAGGCAGATAGGGCTAGATATAGGCATAGAGAAGGCAGCAAACCCCCCCAAACGACAGCGGCAGCTACGCCTACAGAATAGCTGACAGAAGCTGCGACGCCGAAACAGGCAGATAGGGGTAGGTATAGGCATAGAGAAGGCAGCAGACCCCCAAATCGACAGCGGCAACGAATGAGACGCTTACAGAGACGCTGACAGAGGCAGCGACGACGACTCAGATGGCGACTGACACAGATAGAGGTAGATATAGGCATAGAGAAGGCAGCAAACCAACCAATCGCCAGCGGCAGCGACTGAGACGCCGACTGAGGCAGATAGGGGTAGATATAGGCATAGAGAAGGAAGCAGACCCCCCAATCGACAGCGACAGCGTCTGAGACACCTACAGATACGCTGGCAGAGGTTGCGACGCCGACTGAGACAGATATGGGTAGATATAAACATAGAAAAGGCAGCAGACGCCCATCATCGACAGCGGCAGCGACTGAGACGCCTTCAGAGACGCTGACAGAGGCTGCGATGCCGACTGAGGTAGATAGGGGTAGATATAGGCATAGAGAAGGCAACAGATCCCCCAATCGACAGCGGCAGCAACTGAGACACTTACAGAGACGCTGACAGAGGCTGCGACGAAGACTGAGGCACTTAATGGTAGATATTGCCATAGAGAAGGAAGCAAACCCCCCAATCGACAGCGGCAGCGACTCAGAGGCCTACAGAGACGCTGACAGAGGCTGCGACGCCGACTGAGACGTCGACTGAGAAAAATAGGGGTAGATATAGGCAGAGTAGCAGACCCCCAGTCGACAGCGACAGCGACTGAGACGCTTAAAGAAACGCTGACAGAGGCTGCGACGCCGACTAAGGCAGATAGGGGTATATATAGGCACAGAGAAGGCAGCAGGCCCCCCAATCGATAGCGGCAGCGACTGACACGCCTACAGAGACGCTGACAGAGGTTGCGGCGCCGACTGAGGTAGATAGGGGTAGATATACGTATAGAAAAGGCAGCAAACCCCCCCCCCCCCCCCCAATCGACAGCGGCAGCAACTGAGACGCCTACAGAGATGCTGACAGAGGCAGCGACGCCGACTAAGGCAGATAGGGGTAGGTATAGGCATAGAGAAGGCAGCAGACCCCCAATCGACAGCGGCAGTGACTGATACGCCTACAGAGACCCTGCAAGAGGCTGCGACGCCGACTGAGCCGCCGACTGAGGCAGATAGGGGTAGATATAGGTATAGAAAAGGCAGCAGACCCCCCAATCGACAGCGGCAGCGACTGAGACACCTACTGAGACGCTGATAGCGGCTGCGACGCCGACTGAGACGCCGACTGACGCAGATAGGGGTAGATGTTGGCATAGAGAAAGCAGCAGATCCCCCAATCGACAGCGACAGTGACTGAGACGCCTTCAGAGACGCTGACAGAGGCTGCGACGCCGACTGAGGTAGATAGGGGTAGATATAGATATAGAGAAGGCAGCAGAACCCCCAATCGACAGCGGCAACGACTGAGACTCCTACAGAGACGCTGACAGAGGCTGCGACACCGACTGAGACGCCGATTAGGGCATATAGGGGTAGATATAGGCATAGAGAAGGCAGCAGACCCCCCCCAATCGACAACGGCAGCGACTGAGACGCCTACAGAAACGCTGACTGAGGTTGCGACGCCGACTGAGACACCGACTGAGGCAGATAGGGGTAGATATAGGTATAGAAAAGGCAGCAGAACCCCCACTCGACAGCGACAACGACTGAGACTTCTACAGAGACCCTGACAGAGGTTGCGACGCCGACTGAGGCAGATAGGGGTAGATATAGGCATAGAGAAGGCAGCAGACCCCCAATTGACAGCGCCAGCGATTGAGATGCCTACAAAGACGCTGACAGAGGCTGCGACGCCGACTGAGGCAGATAGGGGTAGATATAGGCATAGAGAAGGCAGCAGACCCCCCAATCGAGAGTGGCAATGACTGAGACGCCTACAGAGATGCTGAGAGAGGGTACGACGTCGACTGAGACGCCGACTGAGGTAGATAGGGGTAGATATAGGCATAGAGAAGGCAGCAGACCCCCCCAATCGACAGCGGCAACGACTGAGACGCCTACAGAGACGCCGACTGAGACGCCGAATGAGGCAGATAGGGGTAGATATAGGCATAGAGAAGGCACCAGACCCCCCCAATTGACAGCGGCAGCGAGTGAGACGCCTACAGAGACGCTGACAGAGCCTGCGACACCGACTGAGACGCCGACTGAAGCAATTAGGGGTAGATATAGGCATAGAGAAGGCAGCAAACCCCCCAATCGACAACGGCAGTGACTCAGACGCCGAGTGAGGCAGATAGGGGTAGATATAGGCATAGAGAAGGCAGCAAACTTTCCAATCGACAGCGGCAGCGACTGAGGCACCTACAGAGATGCTGACGGAGGCTACGACGCCGACTGAGACGCCGACTGAGGCAGATACGGGTGGATATAGGTATAGAGAAGGCAGCAGACCCCCCAATCAACAGCGGCAGCGACTGAGACGCATACAGAGACGCTGAAAGAGGATGTGACGCCTACTGAGGCAGATAGAGTTAGATATTGGCATAGAGAAAGCAGCAGACCTACCCAATTGACTGCGGCAGCAACTGAGATACCTAGAGATACGCTGACAGAGGTTGCGACGCCGACTGAGGCAGATAGGGTAGATAAAGGCATAGAGAAGGCAGCAGCCCCCCAATCGACAGCGATAGCGACTGAGACGCCTACAGAAACGCTTACAGAGGCTGCGACACCGACTGAGATGCTGAATGATGCAGATAGGGGTAGATATAGGTATAGAGAAGGCAGCAGACCCCCAATCGACAGCGGCAGCGACTGAGACGCCTTCAGAGACGCTGACAGAGGCTGCGATGCCGACTGAGGTAGATAGGGGTAGATATAGGCATAGAGAAGGCAACAGATCCCCCAATCGACAGCGGCAGCAACTGAGACACTTACAGAGACGCAGACAGAGGCTGCGACGCTGACTGAGGCAGATAGGGTTAGATATTGGCATAGAAAAAGCAGCAGACCCCACCAATCGACAGCGGCAGCGACTGAGGCACATACAGATACACTGACAGAAGTTGCGACACTTATTGAGACGCCGACTGAGGCAGATAGGGGTAGATATAGGCATAGAGAAGGCAGCATACCCCCAATCGACAGCGGCAGCGACTGAGACGCCTACAGAGACGCTGACAGAGGCTGCGACGACGACTGAGACGCCGACTGAGGCAGATAGGGCTAGATATAGGCATAGAGAAGGCAGCAAACCCCCCCAAACGACAGCGGCAGCTACGCCTACAGAATAGCTGACAGAAGCTGCGACGCCGAAAGCGGCAGATAGGGGTAGGTATAGGCATAGAGAAGGCAGCAGACCCCCAAATCGACAGCGGCAACGAATGAGACGCTTACAGAGACGCTTACAGAGGCTGCGACGCCGACTGAGGCAGATTGGGGTAGATATAGGCATAGAGAAGGCAGCAGACATCCCAATCGACAGCGGCAGCGACTGAGACGCCTACAGAGTCGCTGAGAGAGGCAGCGACGACGACTGAGACGCCGACTGACGCAGATAAGTGTGGATATAGCCATAGAGAAGGCAGCAAACCCCCCAATCGACTGCGGCAGCGACTGAGACGCCTTCAGAGACGCTGACAGAGGCTGCGACGCCGACTGAGGTAGATAGGGGTAGATATAGGCATAGAGAAGGCAGCAGATCCCCCAATCGACAGCGGCAGCAACTGAGACACTTACAGAGACGCAGACAGAGGCTGCGACGCTGACTGCGGCAGAGAGGGTTAGATATTGGCATAGAGAAAGCAGCAGACCCCACCAATCGACAGCGGCAGCGACTGAGACACATACAGATACACTGACAGAGGTTGCGACACTTATTGAGACGCCGACTGAGGCAGATAGGGGTAGATATAGGCATAGAGAAGGCAGCATACCCCCCAATCGACAGCGGCAGCGACTGAGACGCCTACAGAGACGCTGACAGAGGCTGCGACGACGACTGAGACGCCGACTGAGGCAGATAGGGCTAGATATAGGCATAGAGAAGGCAGCAAACCCCCCCAAACGACAGCGGCAGCTACGCCTACAGAATAGCTGACAGAAGCTGCGACGCCGAAAAAGGCAGATAGGGGTAGGTATAGGCATAGAGAAGGCAGCACACCCCCAAATCGACAGCGGCAACGAATGAGACGCCTACAGAGACGCTGACAGAGGCAGCGACGACGACTCAGATGGCGACTGACACAGATAGGGGTAGATATAGGCATAGAGAAGGCAGCAAACCCCCCAATTGCCAGCGGCAGCGACTAAAACGCCGACTGAGGCAGATAGGGGTAGATATAGGCATAGAGAAGGAAGCAGACCCCCCAATCGACAGCGGCAGCGACTGAGACACCTACAGATACGCTGGCAGAGGTTGCGACGCCGACTGAGGCAGATATGGGTAGATATAAACATAGAGAAGGCAGCAGACGCCCCTCATCGAGAGCGGCAGCGACTGAGAAGCCTTCAGAGACGCTGACAGAGGCTGCGACGCCGACTGAGACGCCGACTGAGGCAAATAGGGTATATATTGGCATAGAGAAGGCAGCAGACACCCCAATCGACAGCGGCAGCGACTGATACACCTACAGAAACGCTGACAGAGGCTGCGACGCCGACTGAGACGCCGACTGAGGCAGATAAAGGTGGATATAGGCATAGAGAAGGCAGCAGATCCCCCAATCCACAGCGGCAGCGACTGAGACACCTAAGACGCTGACAGAGGTTGCGACGCCGACTGAGACGCTGACAGACGTTGCGACGCCGACTGAGGCAGATAGGGTTAGATATAATCATAGAGAAAGCAGCAGACCCCCCAATCGACAGCGGCAACGACTGAGACGCCTACAAAAACGCCTACAGAGGCTTCGACACCGACTGAGACGTTTACTGATGCAGATAGGGGTAGATATAGGCATAGAAATGGCAGCAGACCCCCAATCGACAGCGGCTGCGACTAAGACGCCTACAGAGACGCTGGCAGAGGCTGTGAAGCAGACTGAGACATCGACTGAGGCAGATAAGTGTAGATATAGGCATAGAGAAGGCAGCAGATGCCCCTAATCGACAGCGGCAGCGACTGAGACGCCTTCAGAAAAGCTGACAGAGGCTGCGACGCCGAATAAGGCAGATAGGTGTAGATATAGGCACAGAGAAGGCAGCAGACCCCCCAATCGACAGCGGCAGCGACTGACACGCCTACAGAAACGCTGACAGAGGCTGCGACGCCGACTGAGGCAGATGGGGGTAGATATAGGCGTAGAGAAAGTAGCAGATCCCCACAATCGACAGCGGCAGCGACTGAGACGCCTACAGAGACGCCGACTGAGACGCCGAATGAGGCAGATAGGGGTAGATATAGGCATAGAGAAGGCACCAGACCCCCCCAATTGACAGCGGCAGCGAGTGAGACGCCTACAGAGACGCTGACAGAGCCTGCGACACCGACTGAGACGCCGACTGAAGCAATTAGGGGTAGATATAGGCATAGAGAAGGCAGCAAACCCCCCAATCGACAACGGCAGCGACTCAGACGCCGAGTGAGGCAGATAGGGGTAGATATAGGCATAGAGAAGGCAGCAAACTTTCCAATCGACAGCGGCAGCGACTGAGGCACCTACAGAGATGCTGACGGAGGCTACGACGCCGACTGAGACGCCGACTGAGGCAGATACGGGTGGATATAGGTATAGAGAAGGCAGCAGACCCCCCAATCAACAGCGGCAGCGACTGAGACGCATACAGAGACGCTGAAAGAGGATGTGACGCCTACTGAGGCATATAGGGGTAGATATAATCATAGAGAAGGCAGCAGACCCCCCAATCGACAGCGGCAGCGACTGAGACACCTACAGAGACGCTGACAGAGGCTGCGACGCCGACTGAGGCAGATAGAGTTAGATATTGGCATAGAGAAAGCAGCAGACCTACCCAATTGACTGCGGCAGCAACTGAGATACCTAGAGATACGCTGACAGAGGTTGCGACGCCGACTGAGGCAGATAGGGTAGATAAAGGCATAGAGAAGGCAGCAGCCCCCCAATCGACAGCGATAGCGACTGACACGCCTACAGAAACGCTTACAGAGGCTGCGACACCGACTGAGATGCTGAATGATGCAGATAGGGGTAGATATAGGTATAGAGAAGGCAGCAGACCCCCAATCGACAGCGGCAGCGACTGAGACGCCTTCAGAGACGCTGACAGAGGCTGCGATGCCGACTGAGGTAGATAGGGGTAGATATAGGCATAGAGAAGGCAACAGATCCCCCAATCGACAGCGGCAGCAACTGAGACACTTACAGAGACGCAGACAGAGGCTGCGACGCTGACTGAGGCAGATAGGGTTAGATATTGGCATAGAAAAAGCAGCAGACCCCACCAATCGACAGCGGCAGCGACTGAGGCACATACAGATACACTGACAGAGGTTGCGACACTTATTGAGACGCCGACTGAGGCAGATAGGGGTAGATATAGGCATAGAGAAGGCAGCATACCCCCAATCGACAGCGGCAGCGACTGAGACGCCTACAGAGACGCTGACAGAGGCTGCGACGACGACTGAGACGCCGACTGAGGCAGATAGGGCTAGATATAGGCATAGAGAAGGCAGCAAACCCCCCCAAACGACAGCGGCAGCTACGCCTACAGAATAGCTGACAGAAGCTGCGACGCCGAAAGCGGCAGATAGGGGTAGGTATAGGCATAGAGAAGGCAGCAGACCCCCAAATCGACAGCGGCAACGAATGAGACGCTTACAGAGACGCTTACAGAGGCTGCGACGACGACTCAGATGGCGACTGACACAGATAGGGGTAGATATAGGCATAGAGAAGGCAGCAAACCCCCCAATTGCCAGCGGCAGCGACTAAAACGCCGACTGAGGCAGATAGGGGTAGATATAGGCATAGAGAAGGAAGCAGACCCCCCAATCGACAGCGGCAGCGACTGAGACACCTACAGATACGCTGGCAGAGGTTGCGACGCCGACTGAGGCAGATATGGGTAGATATAAACATAGAGAAGGCAGCAGACGCCCCTCATCGAGAGCGGCAGCGACTGAGAAGCCTTCAGAGACGCTGACAGAGGCTGCGACGCCGACTGAGACGCCGACTGAGGCAAATAGGGTATATATTGGCATAGAGAAGGCAGCAGACACCCCAATCGACAGCGGCAGCGACTGATACACCTACAGAAACGCTGACAGAGGCTGCGACGCCGACTGAGACGCCGACTGAGGCAGATAAAGGTGGATATAGGCATAGAGAAGGCAGCAGATCCCCCAATCCACAGCGGCAGCGACTGAGACACCTAAGACGCTGACAGAGGTTGCGACGCCGACTGAGACGCTGACAGACGTTGCGACGCCGACTGAGGCAGATAGGGTTAGATATAATCATAGAGAAAGCAGCAGACCCCCCAATCGACAGCCGCAACGACTGAGACGCCTACAAAAACGCCTACAGAGGCTTCGACACCGACTGAGACGTTTACTGATGCAGATAGGGGTAGATATAGGCATAGAAATGGCAGCAGACCCCCAATCGACAGCGGCTGCGACTAAGACGCCTACAGAGACGCTGGCAGAGGCTGTGAAGCAGACTGAGACATCGACTGAGGCAGATAAGTGTAGATATAGGCATAGAGAAGGCAGCAGATGCCCCTAATCGACAGCGGCAGCGACTGAGACGCCTTCAGAAAAGCTGACAGAGGCTGCGACGCCGAATAAGGCAGATAGGTGTAGATATAGGCACAGAGAAGGCAGCAGACCCCCCAATCGACAGCGGAAGCGACTGACACGCCTACAGAAACGCTGACAGAGGCTGCGACGCCGACTGAGGCAGATGGGGGTAGATATAGGCGTAGAGAAAGTAGCAGATCCCCACAATCGACAGCGGCAGCGACTGAGACGCCTACAGAAACGCTGACAGAGGCTGCGAAGCCAACTGAGGCAGATAGGGGTAGATATAATCATAGCGAAGGCAGCAGACAACCCAATCGACAGCGGCAGCGACTGAGACGCCTACACAGACGCTGACAGAGGCTGCGACGACGACTGAGACGCCGACTGATAGCCATAGAGAAGGCAGCAAACCCCCCCAATCGACTGCGGCAGCGTCTGAGACGCCTTCAGAGACGCTGACAGAGGCCGCGACGTCGACTGATGTTGATAGGGGTAGATATAGGCATAGAGAAGGCAGCAGACCCCCCAATCGACAGCGGCAGCAACTGAGACACCTACAGAGACGCAGACAGAGGCTACGACGCCGACTGATGCAGATAGGGTTAGATATTGGCATAGAGAAAGCAGCAGACCCCACCAATCGACAGCGGCAGCGACTGAAACACTTACAGATACACTGACAGAGGGTGCGAAACCGATTAAGACACCGACTGAGGCAGATAGAGGTAGATATAGGCATAGAGAAGGCACCAGACCCCCCAATCAACAGCGGCAGCGACTGAGACGCATACAGAGACGCTGAAAGAGGATGTGACGCCTACTGAGGCATATAGGGGTAGATATAATCATAGAGAAGGCAACAGATCCCCCAATCGACAGCGGCAGCAACTGAGACACTTACAGAGACGCAGACAGAGGCTGGGACGCTGACTGAGGCAGATAGGGTTAGATATTGGCATAGAGAAAGCAGCAGACCCCACCAATCGACAGCGGCAGCGACTGAGACACATACAGATACACTGACAGAGGTTGCGACACTTATTGAGACGCCGACTGAGGCAGATAGGGGTAGATATAGGCATAGAGAAGGCAGCATACCCCCAATCGACAGCGGCAGCAACTGAGACACTTACAGAGACGCAGACAGAGGCTGCGACGCTGACTGAGGCAGATAGGGTTAGATATTGGCATAGACAAAGCAGCAGACCCCACCAATCGACAGCGGCACCGACTGAGACACATACAGATACACTGACAGAGGTTGCGACACTTATTGAGACGCCGACTGAGGCAGATAGGGGTAGATATAGGCATAGAGAAGGCAGCATACCCCCAATCGACAGCGGTACCGACTGAGACGCCTACAGAGACGCTGACAGAGGCTGCGACGACGACTGAGACGCCGACTGAGGCAGATAGGGCTAGATATAGGCATAGAGAAGGCAGCAAACCCCCCCAAACGACAGCGGCAGCTACGCCTACAAAATAGCTGACAGAAGCTGCGACGCCGAAACAGGCAGATAGGGGTAGGTATAGGCATAGAGAAGGCAGCAGACCCCCAAATCGACAGCGGCAACGAATGAGACGCTTACAGAGACGCTGACAGAGGCAGCGACGACGACTCAGATGGCGACTGACACAGATAGAGGTAGATATAGGCATAGAGAAGGCAGCAAACCCCCCAATCGCCAGCGGCAGCGACTAAGACGCCGACTGAGGCAGATAGGGGTAGATATAGGCATAGAGAAGGAAGCAGACCCCCCAATCGACAGCGACAGCGTCTGAGACACCTACAGATACGCTGGCAGAGGTTGCGACGCCGACTGAGACAGATATGGGTAGATATAAATATAGAAAAGGCAGCAGACGCCCATCATCGACAGCGGCAGCGACTGAGACGCCTTCAGAGACGCTGACAGAGGCTGCGATGCCGACTGAGGT
The DNA here is from genome assembly GCA_920105625.2 of Clusia tigrina. Classification (NCBI taxonomy): domain Eukaryota; kingdom Metazoa; phylum Arthropoda; class Insecta; order Diptera; family Clusiidae; genus Clusia; species Clusia tigrina. The sequence continues at coordinate 91,590,174 of OV050031.1, forward strand.
AGATAGGGGTAGATATAGGCATAGAGAAGGCAACAGATCCCCCAATCGACAGCGGCAGCAACTGAGACACTTACAGAGACGCTGACAGAGGCTGCGACGAAGACTGAGGAACTTAATGGTAGATATTGCCATAGAGAAGGAAGCAAACCCCCCAATCGACAGCGGCAGCGACTCAGAGGCCTACAGAGACGCTGACAGAGGCTACGACGACGACTGAGACGCCGACTGAGGCAGAAAGAGGTAGATATAGGCATAGAGAAGGCAGCAGACCCCCCAATCGACAGCGGCAGCGACTGAGACGCCTTCAGAGACGCTGACAGAGGCTGCGATGCCGACTGAGGTAGATAGGGGTAGATATAGGCATAGAGAAGGCAACAGATCCCCCAATCGACAGCGGCAGCAACTGAGACACTTACAGAGACGCAGACAGAGGCTGGGACGCTGACTGAGGCAGATAGGGTTAGATATTGGCATAGAGAAAGCAGCAGACCCCACCAATCGACAGCGGCAGCGACTGAGACACATACGGATACACTGACAGAGGTTGCGACACTTATTGAGACGCCGACTGAGGCAGATAGGGGTAGATATAGGCATAGAGAAGGCAGCATACCCCCAATCGACAGCGGCAGCGACTGAGACGCCTACAGAGACGCTGACAGAGGCTGCGACGACGACTGAGACGCCGACTGAGGCAGATAGGGCTAGATATAGGCATAGAGAAGGCAGCAAACCCCCCCAAACGACAGCGGCAGCTACGCCCACAGAATAGCTGACAGAAGCTGGGACGCCGAAAGAGGCAGATAGGGGTAGGTATAGGCATAGAGAAGGCAGCAGACCCCCAAATCGACAGCGGCAACGAATGAGACGCTTACAGAGACGCTTACAGAGGCTGCGACGCCGACTAAGGCAGATTGGGGTAGATATAGGCATAGAGAAGGCAGCAGACATCATAATTGACAGCGGCAGCGACTGAGACGCCTACAGAGTCGCTGACAGAGGCAGCGACGACGACTGAGACGCCGACTGACGCAGATAAGTGTGGATATAGCCATAGAGAAGGCAGCAAACCCCCCAATCGACTGCGGCAGCGACTGAGACGCCTTCAGAGACGCTGACAGAGGCTGCGATGCCGACTGAGGTAGATAGGGGTAGATATAGGCATAGAGAAGGCAGCAGTTCCCCCAATCGACAGCGGCAGCAACTGAGACACTTACAGAGACGCAGACAGAGGCTGCGACGCTGACTGAGGCAGAGAGGGTTAGATATTGGCATAGAGAAAGCAGCAGACCCCACCAATCGACAGCGGCAGCGACTGAGACACATACAGATACACTGACAGAGGTTGCGACACTTATTGAGACGCCGACTGAGGCAGATAGGGGTAGATATAGGCATAGAGAAGGCAGCATACCCCCCAATCGACAGCGGCAGCGACTGAGACGCCTACAGAGACGCTGACAGAGGCTGCGACGACGACTGAGACGCCGACTGAGGCAGATAGGGCTAGATATAGGCATAGAGAAGGCAGCAAACCCCCCCAAACGACAGCGGCAGCTACGCCTACAGAATAGCTGACAGAAGCTGCGACGCCGAAAGAGGCAGATAGGGGTAGGTATAGGCATAGAGAAGGCAGCAGACCCCCAAATCGACAGCGGCAACGAATGAGACGCCTACAGAGACGCTGACAGAGGCAGCGACGACGACTCAGATGGCGACTGACACAGATAGGGGTAGATATAGGCATAGAGAAGGCAGCAAACCACCCAATCACCAGCGGCAGCGACTAAAACGCCGACTGAGGCAGATAGGGGTAGATATAGGCATAGAGAAGGAAGCAGACCCCCCAATCGACAGCGGCAGCGACTGACACACCTACAGATACGCTGGCAGAGGTTGCGACGCCGACTGAGGCAGATATGGGTAGATATAAACATAGAGAAGGCAGCGGACGCCCATCATCGAGAGCGGCAGCGACTGAGAAGCCTTCAGAGACGCTGACAGAGGCTGCGACGCGGACTGAGACGCCGACTGAGGCAAATAGGGTATATATTGGCATAGAGAAGGCAGCAGACACCCCAATCGACAGCGGCAGCGACTGATACACCTACAGAAACGCTGACAGAGGCTGCGACGCCGACTGAGACGCCGACTGAGGCAGATAAAGGTGGATATAGGCATAGAGAAGGCAGCAGATCCCCCAATTCACAGCGGCAGCGACTGAGACACCTACACAGACGCTGACAGAGGCTGCGACGACGACTGAGACGCCGACTGATAGCCATAGAGAAGGCAGCAAACCCCCCCAATCGACTGCGGCAGCGTCTGAGACGCCTTCAGAGACGCTGACAGAGGCTGCGACGTCGACTGATGTTGATAGGGGTAGATATAGGCATAGAGAAGGCAGCAGACCCCCCCAATCGACAGCGGCAGCAACTGAGACACCTACAGAGACGCAGACAGACGCTACGACGCCGACTGATGCAGATACGGTTAGATATTGGCATAGAGAAAGCAGCAGACCCCACCAATCGACAGCGGCAGCGACTGAAACACTTACAGATACACTGACAGAGGGTGCGAAACCGATTAAGACGCCGACTGAGGCAGATAGAGGTAGATATAGGCATAGAGAAGGCACCAGACCCCCTAATCGACAGTGGCAGTGACTGAGACGCCTTCAGAGACGCTGACAGAGGCTGCGACGCCGACTGAGACGCCGACTACGGCAGATAGGGTTAGATATAGGCATATAGAAGACAGCAGACCCCCCAATCGACAGCGGCAGCGACTGAGACACCTACAGAGACGCTGACAGAGGCTACGACGCCGACTGAGGCAGATTGGGTTAGATATTGGCATAGAGAAAGCAGCAGACCCCCCAATCGACTGAGGCAGCAACTGAGATACCCACAGATACGCTGACAGAGGTTGCGACGCCGACTGAGACGCTGACAGACGTTGCGACGCCGACTGAGGCAGATAGGGGTAGATATAGGCATGGAGAAGGCAGCAGACCCCCTAATCGACAGCGGCAGCGGGTGAGACGCCTACAGAAACGCTGACAGAGGCTGCGACTGATACTGAGACGCCGACTGAGGCAGATAAGGGTGGATATAGGCATAGAGAAGGCAGCAGACCCCCCAATCGAGAACGGCAGCGACTGAGACGCATACAGAGACGCTGAAAGAGGCTGCGACGCCGACTGAGACGTCGACTGAGGCAGATAAGTGTAGATATAGTCATAGAGAAGGCAGCAGCCCCCCAATCGACAGCGACAGCGACTGATACACCTACAGAAATGCTGACAGAGGCTGCGACGCCGACTGAGACGCCGACTGAGGCAGATAAAGGTGGATATAGGCATAGAGAAGGCAGCAGATCCCCCAATTCACAGCGGCAGCGACTGAGACACCTACACAGAGGCTGACAGAGGCTGCGACGACGACTGAGACGCCGACTGATAGCCATAGAGAAGGCAGCAAACCCCCCCAATCGACAGCGGCAGCAACTGAGACACCTACAGAGACGCAGACAGAGGCTACGACGCCGACTGATGCAGATAGGGTTAGATATTGGCATAGAGAAAGCAGCAGACCCCACCAATCGACAGCGGCAGCGACTGAAACACTTACAGATACACTGAGAGAGGGTGCGAAACCGATTAAAACGCCGACTGAGGCAGATAGAGGTAGATATAGGCATAGAGAAGGCACCAGACCCCCTAATCGACAGTGGCAGTGACTGAGACGCCTTCAGAGACGCTGACAGAGGCTGCGACGCCGAATAAGGCAGATAGGTGTAGATATAGGCACAGAGAAGGCAGCAGACCCCCCAATCGACAGCGGCAGCGACTGAGACGCCTACAGAAACGCTGACAGAGGCTGCGAAGCCGACTGAGGCAGATGGGGGTAGATATAGGCATAGAGAAAGTAGCAGATCCCCACAATCGACAGCGGCAGCGACTGAGACGCCTACAGAAACGCTGACAGAGGCTGCGAAGCCAACTGAGGCAGATAGGGGTAGATATAATCATAGCGAAGGCAGCAGACAACCCAATCGACAGCGGCAGCGACTGAGACGCCTACACAGACGCTGACAGAGGCTGCGACGACGACTGAGACGCCGACTGATAGCCATAGAGAAGGCAGCAAAACCCCCCAATCGACTGCGGCAGCAACTGAGACACCTACAGAGACGCAGACAGACGCTACGACGCCGACTGATGCAGATAGGGTTAGATATTGGCATAGAGAAAGCAGCAGACCCCACCAATCGACAGCGGCAGCGACTGAAACACTTACAGATACACTGACAGAGGGTGCGAAACCGATTAAGACGCCGACTGAGGCAGATAGAGGTAGATATAGGCATAGAGAAGGCACCAGACCCCCTAATCGACAGTGGCAGTGACTGAGACGCCTTCAGAGACGCTGACAGAGGCTGCGACGCCGACTGAGACGCCGACTACGGCAGATAGGGTTAGATATAGGCATATAGAAGACAGCAGACCCCCCAATCGACAGCGGCAGCGACTGAGACACCTACAGAGACGCTGACAGAGGCTACGACGCCGACTGAGGCAGATTGGGTTAGATATTGGCATAGAGAAAGCAGCAGACCCCCCAATCGACTGAGGCAGCAACTGAGATACCTACAGATACGCTGACAGAGGTTGCGACGCCGACTGAGACGCTGACAGACGTTGCGACGCCGACTGAGGCAGATAGGGGTAGATATAGGCATGGAGAAGGCAGCAGACCCCCTAATCGACAGCGGCAGCGGGTGAGACGCCTACAGAAACGCTGACAGAGGCTGCGAGGCCGACTGAGACATCGACTGAGGCAGATAAGTGTGGATATAGGCATAGAGAAGGCAGCAGACCCCCCAATCGAGAACGGCAGCGACTGAGACGCATACAGAGACGCTGAAAGAGGCTGCGACGCCGACTGAGACGTCGACTGAGGCAGATAAGTGTAGATATAGTCATAGAGAAGGCAGCAGCCCCCAAATCGACAGCGACAGTGACTGAGATGCCTACAGAAACGCTGAAAGAGGCTGCGACACCGACTAAGGCAGATAGGGCCCTCAATCGACAGCGCCAGCGACTGACACGCCTACAGAGACGTTGACAGAGGCTGCGACTCCGACTGAGACGCCGACTGAGGCAGATAGGGGTAGACATAGGCATAGAGAAGGCAGCAGACCTCCCCAATCGACAGCGGAAGCGACTGAGACGCCTACAGAGACGCCGACAGAGACGCCGACTGAGGTAGATAGGGGTAGATATAGGTATAGAAAAGGCAGCAGAACCCCCAATCGACAGCGCCAGCGACTGACACGCCTACAGAAACGCTGACAGAGGCTGCGACTGATACTGAGACGCCGACTGAGGCAGATAAGGGTGGATATAGGCATAGAGAAGGCAGCAGACCCCCCAATCGAGAACGGCAGCGACTGAGACGCATACAGAGACGCTGAAAGAGGCTGCGACGCCGACTGAGACGTCGACTGAGGCAGATAAGTGTAGATATAGTCATAGAGAAGGCAGCAGCCCCCCAATCGACAGCGACAGCGACTGAGATGCCTACAGAAACGCTGAAAGAGGCTGCGACGCCGACTAAGGCAGATAGGGGTAGATATAGGCACAAAAAAGGCAGCAGACCCCCCAATCGACAGCGCCAGCGACTGATACACCTACAGAAACGCTGACAGAGGCTGCGACGCCGACTGAGACGCCGACTGAGGCAGATAAAGGTGGATATAGGCATAGAGAAGGCAGCAGATCCCCCAATTCACAGCGGCAGCGACTGAGACACCTACACAGACGCTGACAGAGGCTGCGACGACGACTGAGACGCCGACTGATAGCCATAGAGAAGGCAGCAAACCCCCCCAATCGACTGCGGCAGCGTCTGAGACGCCTTCAGAGACGCTGACAGAGGCTGCGACGTCGACTGATGTTGATAGGGGTAGATATAGGCATAGAGAAGGCAGCACACCCCCCCAATCGACAGCGGCAGCAACTGAGACACCTACAGAGACGCAGACAGAGGCTACGACGCCGACTGATGCAGATAGGGTTAGATATTGGCATAGAGAAAGCAGCAGACCCCACCAATCGACAGCGGCAGCGACTGAAACACTTACAGATACACTGACAGAGGGTGCGAAACCGATTAAGACGCCGACTGAGGCAGATAGAGGTAGATATAGGCATAGAGAAGGCACCAGACCCCCTAATCGACAGTGGCAGTGACTGAGACGCCTTCAGAGACGCTGACAGAGGCTGCGACGCCGAATAAGGCAGATAGGTGTAGATATAGGCACAGAGAAGGCAGCAGACCCCCCAATCGACAGCGGCAGCGACTGAGACGCCTACAGGAACGCTGACAGAGGCTGCGACGCCGACTGAGGCAGATGGGGGTAGATATAGGCGTAGAGAAAGTAGCAGATCCCCACAATCGACAGCGGCAGCGACTGAGACGCCTACAGAAACGCTGACAGAGGCTGCGAAGCCAACTGAGGCAGATAGGGGTAGATATAATCATAGCGAAGGCAGCAGACAACCCAATCGACAGCGGCAGCGACTGAGACGCCTACACAGACGCTGACAGAGGCTGCGACGACGACTGAGACGCCGACTGATAGCCATAGAGAAGGCAGCAAACCCCCCCAATCGACTGCGGCAGCGTCTGAGACGCCTTCAGAGACGCTGACAGAGGCTGCGACGTCGACTGATGTTGATAGGGGTAGATATAGGCATAGAGAAGGCAGCAGACCCCCCCAATCAACAGCGGCAGCAACTGAGACACCTACAGAGACGCAGACAGAGGCTACGACGCCGACTGATGCAGATAGGGTTAGATATTGGCATAGAGAAAGCAGCAGACCCCACCAATCGACAGCGGCAGCGACTGAAACACTTACAGATACACTGACAGAGGGTGCGAAACCGATTAAGACGCCGACTGAGGCAGATAGAGGTAGATATAGGCATAGAGAAGGCCCCAGACCCCCTAATCGACAGTGGCAGTGACTGAGACGCCTTCAGAGACGCTGACAGAGGCTGCGACGCCGACTGAGACGCCGACTACGGCAGATAGGGTTAGATATAGGCATATAGAAGACAGCAGACCCCCCAATCGACAGCGGCAGCGACTGAGACACCTACAGAGACGCTGACAGAGGCTACGACGCCGACTGAGGCAGATTGGGTTAGATATTGGCATAGAGAAAGCAGCAGACCCCCCAATCGACTGAGGCAGCAACTGAGATACCTACAGATACGCTGACAGAGGTTGCGACGCCGACTGAGATGCTGACAGACGTTGCGACGCCGACTGAGGCAGATAGGGGTAGATATAGGCATGGAGAAGGCAGCAGACCCCCTAATCGACAGCGGCAGCGGGTGAGACGCCTACAGAAACGCTGACAGAGGCTGCGAGGCCGACTGAGACATCGACTGAGGCAGATAAGTGTGGATATAGGCATAGAGAAGGCAGCAGACCCCCCAATCGAGAACGGCAGCGACTGAGACGCATACAGAGACGCTGAAAGAGGCTGCGACGCCGACTGAGACGTCGACTGAGGCAGATAAGTGTAGATATAGTCATAGAGAAGGCAGCAGCCCCCAAATCGACAGCGACAGTGACTGAGATGCCTACAGAAACGCTGAAAGAGGCTGCGACACCGACTAAGGCAGATAGGGCCCTCAATCGACAGCGCCAGCGACTGACACGCCTACAGAGACGTTGACAGAGGCTGCGACTCCGACTGAGACGCCGACTGAGGCAGATAGGGGTAGATATAGGCATAGAGAAGGCAGCAGACCTCCCCAATCGACAGCGGAAGCGACTGAGACGCCTACAGAGACGCCGACAGAGACGCCGACTGAGGTAGATAGGGGTAGATATAGGTATAGAAAAGGCAGCAGAACCCCCAATCGACAGCGCCAGCGACTGACACGCCTACAGAAACGCTGACAGAGGCTGCGACTGATACTGAGACGCCGACTGAGGCAGATACGGGTGGATATAGGCATAGAGAAGGCAGCAGACCCCCCAATCGAGAACGGCAGCGACTGAGACGCATACAGAGACGCTGAAAGAGGCTGCGACGCCGACTGAGACGTCGACTGAGGCAGATAAGTGTAGATATAGTCATAGAGAAGGCAGCAGCCCCCCAATCGACAGCGACAGCGACTGAGATGCCTACAGAAACGCTGAAAGAGGCTGCGACGCCGACTAAGGCAGATAGGGGTAGATATAGGCACAAAAAAGGCAGCAGACCCCCCAATCGACAGCGCCAGCGACTGACACGCCTACAGAGACGTTGACAGAGGCTGCGACGCCGACTGAGGCAGATAGGGGTAGATATTGGCATAGAGAAGGCAGCAGACCTCCCAATCGACAGCGGAAGCGACTGAGACGCCTACAGAGACGCCGGCAGAGACGCCGACTGAGGTAGATAGGGGTAGATATAGGTATAGAAAAGGCAGCAGAACCCCCAATCGACAGCGGCAACGACTGAGGCTCCTACAGATACGCTGACAAAAGCTGCGACACCGACTGAGACGCCGACTGAGGCAGATAGGGGTAGATATAGGCATAGAGAAAGCAGCGGACACCCCAATCGACAGCGGCAGCGACTGACACGCCTACAGAAACGCTGACAGAGGCTGCGACGCCGACTGAGGCAGATAGGGGAAGATATAATCATAGAGAAGGCAGCAGACCCCCCCAATCGACAGCGGCAACGACTAGGATGCCTACAGAGACGCTTACAGAGGCTGCGACACCGACTGAGACGCTGACTGATGCAGATAGGGGTAGATATAGGCATAGAGAAGGCAGCAGACCCCCAATCGGCAGCGGCAGCGACTGAGACGCCTACAGAGACGCTGACAGAGGCTGCGATGCAAACTGAGGCACTTAGGGGTAGATATTGCCATAGAGAATGCAGCAAACCCCCCCAGTCGACAGTGGCAGCGACTGAGAGGCCTACAGAAACGCTGACAGAGGCTGCGACACCGAATGAGGGAGATAAGGGTAGATATAGGCATAGAGAAGGCAGCAGACCCCCCAATAAACAGCGGCAACGACTGAGACGCCTACAGAGACGCTGACAGAGGCTGCGACGACGACTGAGACGCCGACTGAGGCATATAGGGGTAGATATAGCCATAGAGAAGGCAGCCAACACCCCCAATCGACTGCGGCAGCGCCTGAGAAGCCTTCAGAGATGCTGACAGAGGCTGCGACGCAGACTGAGACGCCGACTTAGGCAGATAGGAGTAGATATAGGCATATAGAAGGCAGCATACCCCCCAATCGACAGCGGCAGCAGCTGAGACACCTACAGAGACGCTGACAGTGGCTGCGACGCCGACTGAGGCACATAGGGTTAGATATTGGCATAGAGAAAGCAGCAGACCCCCCAATCGACTGCGGCAGCAACTGACACACCTACAGATACGCTGACAGAGGTTGCGAGCCGACTGAGACGCCGACTGAGGCCGATAGGGGTAGATATAGGCATAGAGAAGGCAGCAGACCCCCCAATCGACAGCGGCAGCGACTGAGACGCCTACAGAGACGCTGACAGAGGCTGCGACGCCGACTAAGACGCCGACTGAGACGCCGACTGGGCAGATAGGGGTAGATATAGGCATAGAGAAGGCAGCAGACCCCCCAATCGACAGCGGCAGCGACTGAGACGCCTACAGAGTCGCAGACAGAGACGCCGACTGAGGTAGATAGGGGTAGATATAGGTATAGAGAAGGCACCAGAACCCCCAATCGACAGCGGCAACGACTGAGACGCCTACAGAGACGCTGACAGGGGCTGCGACTCCGACTGAGACGCCGTCTGATGCAGATAGGGGTAGATATAGGCATAGAGAAGGCAGCAGACCCCCAATCGACAGCGCCAGCGACTGAGACTCCTACAGAGACGCTGACAGAGGCTGCGACGCCGACTGAGGCACATAGGGTTAGATATTGGCATAGAGAAAGCAGCAGGTCCCCCAATCGACTGCAGCAGCAACTGAGACACCTACAGATACGCTGACAGAGGTTGCGAGCCGACTGAGACGCCGACTGAGGCTGATAGGGGTAGATATAGGCATAGAGAAGGCAGCACACCCCCCAATCGACAGCGCCAGCGACTGAGACTCCTACAGAGACGCTGACAGAGGCTGCGACACCGACTGAGACGCCGACTGAGGCAGATAGGGGTAGATATAGGCATAGAGAAGGCAGCAGACCCCCCCAATCGACAGCGGCAGGAACTGAGACACCTACAGAGACGCAGACAGAGGCTGCGACGCCGACTGAGGCAGACAGGGTTAGATATTGGCATAGCGAAAGCAGCAGACCCCACCAATCGACAGCGCCAGTGACAGAGCCACCTACAGATACACTGACAGAGGTTGCGACACCGATGGAGACACCGACTGAGGCAGATAAGGGTAGATATAGGCATAGAGAAGGCAGCAGACCCCCCAATCGACAGCGGCAGGAACTGAGACACCTACAGAGACGCTGACAGAGGCTGCGACGCCGACTGAGACGCCGACTGGGCAGATAGGGGTAGATATAGGCATAGAGAAGGCAGCAGACCCCCCAACCGACAGCGCCAGCGACTGAGACGCCTACAGAGACGCTGACAGAGGCTGCGACGCCGACTGAGGCTGATAGTTGTAGATATAATCATAGAGAAGGCAGCAGATCCCCCAATCGACAGCGGCAGCGACTGAGACACCTACAGAGACGCTGACAGAGGCTGCGACGCCGACTGAGGCAGACAGGGTTAGATATTGGCATAGCGAAAGCAGCAGACCCCACCAATCGACAGCGCCAGTGACAGAGCCGCCTACAGATACACTGACAGAGGTTGCGACACCGATGGAGACACCGACTGAGGCAGATAAGGGTAGATATAGGCATAGAGAAGGCAGCAGACCCCCTAATCGACAGTGGCAGCGACTGAGAAGCCTTCAGAGACGCTGACAGAGACGCCGACTGAGGTAGATAGGGGTAGATATAGGTATAGAAAAGGCAGCAGAACCCCCAATCGACAGCGGCAACGACTGAGGCTCCTACAGATACGCTGACAAAAGCTGCGACACCGACTGAGACGCCGACTGAGGCAGATAGGGGTAGATATAGGCATAGAGAAAGCAGCGGACACCCCAATCGACAGCGGCAGCGACTGACACGCCTACAGAAACGCTGACAGAGGCTGCGACGCCGACTGAGGCAGATAGGGGAAGATATAATCATAGAGAAGGCAGCAGACCCCCCCAATCGACAGCGGCAACGACTAGGATGCCTACAGAGACGCTTACAGAGGCTGCGACACCGACTGAGACGCTGACTGATGCAGATAGGGGTAGATATAGGCATAGAGAAGGCAGCAGACCCCCAATCGGCAGCGGCAGCGACTGAGACGCCTACAGAGACGCTGACAGAGGCTGCGATGCAAACTGAGGCACTTAGGGGTAGATATTGCCATAGAGAATGCAGCAAACCCCCCCAGTCGACAGTGGCAGCGACTGAGAGGCCTACAGAAACGCTGACAGAGGCTGCGACACCGAATGAGGGAGATAAGGGTAGATATAGGCATAGAGAAGGCAGCAGACCCCCCAATAAACAGCGGCAACGACTGAGACGCCTACAGAGACGCTGACAGAGGCTGCGACGACGACTGAGACGCCGACTGAGGCATATAGGGGTAGATATAGCCATAGAGAAGGCAGCCAACACCCCCAATCGACTGCGGCAGCGACTGAGAAGCTTTCAGAGATGCTGACAGCGGCTGCGACGTAGACTGAGACGCCGACTGAGGCAGAGAGGAGTAGATATAGGCATATAGAAGGCAGCAGACCCCCCAATCGGCAGCGGCAGCGACTGAGACACCTACAGAGACGCTGACAGTGGCTGCGACGCCGACTGAGGCACATAGGGTTAGATATTGGCATAGAGAAAGCAGCAGTCCCAATCGACTGCGGCAGCAAGTGAGACACCTACAGACACGCTGACAGAGGTTGCGAGCCGATTGAGACGCCGACTGAGGCCGATAGGGGTAGATATAGGCATAGAAAAGGCAGCAGACCCCCAATCGACAGCGGCAACGACTGAGACGCCTACAGAAACGCTGACAGAGGCTGCGACACCGACTGAGACGCCGTCTGATGTAGATAGGGGTAGATATAGGCATAGAGAAGGCAGCAGACCCCCAATCGGCAGCGGCAGCGACTGAGACGCCTACAGAGACGCTGACAGAGGCTGCGACGCAAACTGAGGCACTTAGGGGTAGATATTGCCATAGAGAAGGCAGCAAACCCCCGAGTTGACAGCGGCAGCGACTGAGAGGCCTACAGAAACGCTGACAGAGGCTGCGACACCGAATGAGGGAGATAAGGGTAGATATAGGCATAGAGAAAGCAGCAGACCCCCCAATCGACAGCGGCAACGACTGAGACGCCTACAGAGACGCTGACAGAGGCTGCGACGCCGACTGAGGCAGATAGAGGTAGATATAGGCATAGAGAAGGCAGCAGACCCCCCAATCGACAGCGGCAGCGACTGAGACGCCTACAGAGACGCTGACAGAGGCTGCGACGACGACTGAGACGCCGACTGAGGCATATAGGGGTAGATATAGCCATAGAGAAGGCAGCAAACACCCCCAATCGACTGCGGCAGCGCCTGAGAAGCCTTCAGAGATGCTGACAGAGGCTGCGACGCAGACTGAGACGCCGACTTAGGCAGATAGGAGTAGATATAGGCATATAGAAGGCAGCATACCCCCCAATCGACAGCGGCAGCAGCTGAGACACCTACAGAGACGCTGACAGTGGCTGCAACGCCGACTGAGGCACATAGGGTTAGATATTGGCATAGAGAAAGCAGCAGACCCCCCAATCGACTGCGGCAGCAACTGACACACCTACAGATACGCTGACAGAGGTTGCGAGCCGACTGAGACGCCGACTGAGGCCGATAGGGGTAGATATAGGCATAGAGAAGGCAGCAGACCCCCCAATCGACAGCGCCAGCGACTGAGACGCCTACAGAGACGCTGACAGAGGCTGCGACGCCGACTAAGACGCCGACTGAGACGCCGACTGGGCAGATAGGGGTAGATATAGGCATAGAGAAGGCAGCAGACCCCCCAATCGACAGCGGCAGCGACTGAGACGCCTACAGAGTCGCAGACAGAGACGCCGACTGAGGTAGATAGGGGTAGATATAGGTATAGAGAAGGCACCAGAACCCCCAATCGACAGCGGCAACGACTGAGACGCCTACAGAGACGCTGACAGGGGCTGCGACTCCGACTGAGACGCCGTCTGATGCAGATAGGGGTAGATATAGGCATAGAGAAGGCAGCAGACCCCCAATCGACAGCGCCAGCGACTGAGACTCCTACAGAGACGCTGACAGAGGCTGCGACGCCGACTGAGGCACATAGGGTTAGATATTGGCATAGAGAAAGCAGCAGGCCCCCCAATCGACTGCAGCAGCAACTGAGACACCTACAGATACGCTGACAGAGGTTGCGAGCCGACTGAGACGCCGACTGAGGCTGATAGGGGTAGATATAGGCATAGAGAAGGCAGCACACCCCCCAATCGACAGCGCCAGCGACTGAGACTCCTACAGAGACGCTGACAGAGGCTGCGACACCGACTGAGACGCCGACTGAGGCAGATAGGGGTAGATATAGGCATAGAGAAGGCAGCAGACCCCCCCAATCGACAGCGGCAGGAACTGAGACACCTACAGAGACGCAGACAGAGGCTGCGACGCCGACTGAGGCAGACAGGGTTAGATATTGGCATAGCGAAAGCAGCAGACCCCACCAATCGACAGCGCCAGTGACAGAGCCACCTACAGATACACTGACAGAGGTTGCGACACCGATGGAGACACCGACTGAGGCAGATAAGGGTAGATATAGGCATAGAGAAGGCAGCAGACCCCCCAATCGACAGCGGCAGGAACTGAGACACCTACAGAGACGCTGACAGAGGCTGCGACGCCGACTGAGACGCCGACTGGGCAGATAGGGGTAGATATAGGCATAGAGAAGGCAGCAGACCCCCCAACCGACAGCGCCAGCGACTGAGACGCCTACAGAGACGCTGACAGAGGCTGCGACGCCGACTGAGGCTGATAGTTGTAGATATAATCATAGAGAAGGCAGCAGATCCCCCAATCGACAGCGGCAGCGACTGAGACACCTACAGAGACGCTGACAGAGGCTGCGACGCCGACTGAGGCAGACAGGGTTAGATATTGGCATAGCGAAAGCAGCAGACCCCACCAATCGACAGCGCCAGTGACAGAGCCGCCTACAGATACACTGACAGAGGTTGCGACACCGATGGAGACACCGACTGAGGCAGATAAGGGTAGATATAGGCATAGAGAAGGCAGCAGACCCCCTAATCGACAGTGGCAGCGACTGAGAAGCCTTCAGAGACGCTGACAGAGGCTGCGACGCAGACTGAGATGCGGATTGAAGCAGATAGGAGTAGATATAGGCATATAGAAGGCAGCAGACCCCCCAATCGACTGCAGCAGCAACTGAGACACCTACAGATACGCTGACAGAGGCTGCGACGCCGACTGAGACGCCGACTGGGCAGATAGGGGTAGATATAGGCATAGAGAAGGCAGCAGACCCCCCAATCGACAGCGGCAGGAACTGAGACACCTACAGAGACGCAGACAGAGGCTGCGACGCCGACTGAGGCAGACAGGGTTAGATATTGGCATAGCGAAAGCAGCAGACCCCACCAATCGACAGCGCCAGTGACAGAGCCGCCTACAGATACACTGACAGAGGTTGCGACACCGATGGAGACACCGACTGAGGCAGATAAGGGTAGATATAGGCATAGAGAAGGCAGCAGACCCCCTAATCGACAGTGGCAGCGACTGAGAAGCCTTCAGAGACGCTGACAGAGGCTGCGACGCAGACTGAGATGCGGATTGAAGCAGATAGGAGTAGATATAGGCATATAGAAGGCAGCAGACCCCCCAATCGACTGCAGCAGCAACTGAGACACCTACAGATACGCTGACAGAGGCTGCGACGCCGACTGAGACGCCGACTGGGCAGATAGGGGTAGATATAGGCATAGAGAAGGCAGCAGACCCCCAACCGACAGCGCCAGCGACTGAGACGCCTACAGAGACGCTGACAGAGGCTGCGACGCCGACTGAGGCTGATAGTTGTAGATATAATCATAGAGAAGGCAGCAGATCCCCCAATCGACAGCGGCAGCGACTGAGACACCTACAGAGACGCTGACAGAGGCTCCGACGCCGACTGAGGCACATAGGGTTAGATATTGGCATAGAGAAAGCAGCAGGCCCCCCAATCGACTGCGGCAGCAACTGGGACACCTACAGATACGCTGACAGAGGCTGCGACGCCGACTGAGACGCCGACTGGGCAGATAGGGGTAGATATAGGCATAGAGAAGGCAGCAGACCCCCCAATCGACAGCGGCAGCGACTGAGACGCCTACAGAGTCGCAGACAGAGACGCTGACTGAGGCAGATAGGGGTAGATATAGGCATAGAGAAGGAAGCAGACCCCCCAATCGACAGCGGCAGCGACTGAGACACCTACAGATACGCTGGCAGAGGTTGCGACGCCGACTGAGGCAGATATGGGTAGATATAAACAAAGAGAAGGCAGCAGACGCCCATCATCGACAGCGGCAGCGACTGAGAAGCCTTCAGAGATGCTGACAGAGGCTGCGACGCCGACTGAGACGCCGACTGAGGCAAATAGGGTAGATATTGGCATAGAGAAGGCAGCAGACACCCCAATCGACAGCGGCAGCGACTGATACACCTACAGAAACGCTGACAGAGGCTGCGACGCCGACTGAGACGCCGACTGAGGCAGATAAAGGTGGATATAGGCATAGAGAAGGCAGCAGATCCCCCAATCGACAGCGGCAGCGACTGAGACACCTACAGAGACGCTGACAGAGGCTACGACGCCGACTGAGGCAGATTGGGTTAGAAATTGGCATAGAGAAAGCAGCAGACCCCCCAATCGACTGAGGCAGCAACTGAGATACCTACAGATACGCTGACAGAGGTTGCGACGCCGACTGAGATGCTGACAGACGTTGCGACGCCGACTGAGGCAGATAGGGGTAGATATAGGCATGGAGAAGGCAGCAGACCCCCTAATCGACAGCGGCAGCGGGTGAGACGCCTACAGAAACGCTGACAGAGGCTGCGAGGCCGACTGACATCGACTGAGGCAGATAAGTGTGGATATAGGCATAGAGAAGGCAGCAGACCCCCCAATCGAGAACGGCAGCGACTGAGACGCATACAGAGACGCTGAAAGAGGCTGCGACGCCGACTGAGACGTCGACTGAGGCAGATAAGTGTAGATATAGTCATAGAGAAGGCAGCAGCCCCCAAATCGACAGCGACAGTGACTGAGATGCCTACAGAAACGCTGAAAGAGGCTGCGACACCGACTAAGGCAGATAGGGCCCTCAATCGACAGCGCCAGCGACTGACACGCCTACAGAGACGTTGACAGAGGCTGCGACTCCGACTGAGACGCCGACTGAGGCAGATAGGGGTAGATATAGGCATAGAGAAGGCAGCAGACCTCCCCAATCGACAGCGGAAGCGACTGAGACGCCTACAGAGACGCCGACAGAGACGCCGACTGAGGTAGATAGGGGTAGATATAGGTATAGAAAAGGCAGCAGAACCCCCAATCGACAGCGCCAGCGACTGACACGCCTACAGAAACGCTGACAGAGGCTGCGACTGATACTGAGACGCCGACTGAGGCAGATACGGGTGGATATAGGCATAGAGAAGGCAGCAGACCCCCCAATCGAGAACGGCAGCGACTGAGACGCATACAGAGACGCTGAAAGAGGCTGCGACGCCGACTGAGACGTCGACTGAGGCAGATAAGTGTAGATATAGTCATAGAGAAGGCAGCAGCCCCCCAATCGACAGCGACAGCGACTGAGATGCCTACAGAAACGCTGAAAGAGGCTGCGACGCCGACTAAGGCAGATAGGGGTAGATATAGGCACAAAAAAGGCAGCAGACCCCCCAATCGACAGCGCCAGCGACTGACACGCCTACAGAGACGTTGACAGAGGCTGCGACGCCGACTGAGGCAGATAGGGGTAGATATTGGCATAGAGAAGGCAGCAGACCTCCCAATCGACAGCGGAAGCGACTGAGACGCCTACAGAGACGCCGGCAGAGACGCCGACTGAGGTAGATAGGGGTAGATATAGGTATAGAAAAGGCAACAGAACCCCCAATCGACAGCGGCAACGACTGAGGCTCCTACAGATACGCTGACAAAAGCTGCGACACCGACTGAGACGCCGACTGAGGCAGATAGGGGTAGATATAGGCATAGAGAAAGCAGCGGACACCCCAGTCGACAGCGGCAGCGACTGACACGCCTACAGAAACGCTGACAGAGGCTGCGACGCCGACTGAGGCAGATAGGGGAAGATATAATCATAGAGAAGGCAGCAGACCCCCCAATCGACAGCGGCAACGACTAGGATGCCTACAGAGACGCTTACAGAGGCTGCGACACCGACTGAGACGCTGACTGATGCAGATAGGGGTAGATATAGGCATAGAGAAGGCAGCAGACCCCCAATCGGCAGCGGCAGCGACTGAGACGCCTACAGAGACGCTGACAGAGGCTGCGATGCAAACTGAGGCACTTAGGGGTAGATATTGCCATAGAGAATGCAGCAAACCCCCCCAGTCGACAGTGGCAGCGACTGAGAGGCCTACAGAAACGCTGACAGAGGCTGCGACACCGAATGAGGGAGATAAGGGTAGATATAGGCATAGAGAAGGCAGCAGACCCCCCAATAAACAGCGGCAACGACTGAGACGCCTACAGAGACGCTGACAGAGGCTGCGACGCCGACTGAGACGCCGACTGAGGCATATAGGGGTAGATATAGCCATAGAGAAGGCAGCCAACACCCCCAATCGACTGCGGCAGCGCCTGAGAAGCCTTCAGAGATGCTGACAGAGGCTGCGACGCAGACTGAGACGCCGACTTAGGCAGATAGGAGTAGATATAGGCATATAGAAGGCAGCATACCCCCCAATCGACAGCGGCAGCAGCTGAGACACCTACAGAGACGCTGACAGTGGCTGCGACGCCGACTGAGGCACATAGGGTTAGATATTGGCATAGAGAAAGCAGCAGACCCCCCAATCGACTGCGGCAGCAACTGACACACCTACAGATACGCTGACAGAGGTTGCGAGCCGACTGAGACGCCGACTGAGGCCGATAGGGGTAGATATAGGCATAGAGAAGGCAGCAGACCCCCCAATCGACAGCGCCAGCGACTGAGACGCCTACAGAGACGCTGACAGAGGCTGCGACGCCGACTAAGACGCCGACTGAGACGCCGACTGGGCAGATAGGGGTAGATATAGGCATAGAGAAGGCAGCAGACCCCCCAATCGACAGCGGCAGCGACTGAGACGCCTACAGAGTCGCAGACAGAGACGCCGACTGAGGTAGATAGGGGTAGATATAGGTATAGAGAAGGCACCAGAACCCCCAATCGACAGCGGCAACGACTGAGACGCCTACAGAGACGCTGACAGGGGCTGCGACTCCGACTGAGACGCCGTCTGATGCAGATAGGGGTAGATATAGGCATAGAGAAGGCAGCAGACCCCCAATCGACAGC